>JAFIDM010034990.1:10821-26375 GCA_023159025.1 Thereuonema tuberculata | reverse complement strand
ACATTTCAAGGTATGCCCACTCTGATGTGAAAATGAAGGCATGTGTATATGTCTCTGTGTATATGTATAGCTTGGATTTCAATGTTGCAATTATTTAAACCATTTTATCTTTTTTTCTGTAAAGAAATTAAAGAGTTTTCTTTTTTAAGTCTTTAAAATTTTCTGGGTTTTTTAAATTTTTGTCAAATTGATTAAATATATTAATAATTATTTTACTTTTTAATCTTAATCCATAATTATTTCGAGGTGGTTCAAATTTTCGCTTGTCTAGTTATAATTGAAATGTGATATCTCGGTAATGTCGAAACACTAATTTTCATGATGTAAAGATCGATGTAAGCACATTCAATTATCAAATCAATATGCTTCAAAGAATTTACTGCATATCTGTCTTGATGATTTTGTAACCCGGCCTGTAAATAAAAATCTAACTAAACAACGAAAGTATATTTGTGAAAATGTTAATTGCATTTATTTCATTCCTCATGATTCAACATTCCTAAAATCAAATACTGGTAATAAGATTTGATCACAATTTCTTAAATAGCATAAAATTTAAAATATTTTAAGTTCGAAAAATTAATACATCAAATGCCATATAGATAACTGTGAATAATTCTACAAAATCAATAGAATAAAGAAATATTGACTTTCAATATTTAATATATAATATAGAGCATTACATTCAGTCCTATCGAATTAGCACTTCAAGCAGAAACGAAACTTCAATTAAAAGTTTTTTCTAGATAGGCTTCAAATTATAATTAAAATAATTGTAATAATTATAAATAATTTTAATATTATGATTCGGGTCCAGAAGCTTATCCCCCTTCAATTTCGCTATTGTCTAGGAATCGTCCCTAGGTTCTTTCGGTTTTCAGCTATTATTACAGAAAAAAGTAACTTTCTTCTTCCTCTTACATGAATAACACATAGGATAATCACTTTGTCTCCACCGAGTTTTTAAAAAGGAATTGCTGGAATCGGGTTTATCAGGGAAAGTTTGAACTTTATGCACTTTGGCTGAAGATTTTGAAACTGTAGAGGAATTTAATTATATAATATAATTAAATTAATATGATTTATATTATTTTTATATGGCTTGAAATGAAATTTATTTTTTTCTAAGTGAAGAGCAAATTCAAATTAGAAATTTGCGTAATGGTAATTAACCTCGTAACGTCACGAGAGGTATTGATTTATAAGGAGCTGCAGAGCCTCATTCTGTGACTACAAGAAAATAACTAAAAGAACTAAAAGAAAACTATCAAAACTAAGAGAATTCTATGGAAATATCTCCAAGAAGAACTGAAGAATGAAGAAAGAAGAATTCCAAATCCAGTGGAGCGAATTTAATTTAGAGCAGAATTAAGTCACTCAGGTGAAAAGTCAAAAACCCATTCAACAAGAAGCGTCATTAAAGAGTCAAACCATTTTGCCGACGAGAAGCAGACAACGTAAGTCTCCAGAATTATGGGAGAAGTCTCGGCAAGGATCGGATCAGATGACTAGAAGTCATAGGTTCCATGTTGAGCGTGCGAGAGGATTCAAGTACAGAATCAGGCATCGTTCCAGGCTACTCAGCGGATATTCGGGTATTCCATCCGATTAGTTCGAGGAGGATTACTTCACCCAAGGTGGAAATAAATATTCTACGAAACTGTGAGTACGAATTTATTATTCTATTTTGAAGGGACAGAATTCAGCCAGAACGAACGGAATAGTACTCCAGATAAAGTTAGTTACTCCAGAACACCTGAGATAATTAGTGAGAATGAAATTACTGAGAATTATGCTGAAGGATATTCATATTAGTGATTTAAATAAAGCCATTAATTCACAATTTCAAGCACAAGTAATTTTGAACTATGAACTGAACTTACTTAGTGAGAGAAACGAAGTTTCAAATATTAAGTCATTATTTCAACTAAGCTTAGTGCTTCGGAGTGACGAAGATTATTATTATTATTATCTAAGAAAGCGTGCTTATAGATTTGAACTGAGAAGTGATATTAAATAAACTATTAGTTTGAAAGGATTCACAGAGTTTGTGAAGTCTTGTTATTATAACCTGAAATTTAATATCGAGTTGATATTATTACCTAGTGAAAAGAATTCAACTATTGAAGCATAGTGAATATCGTTATCGGAAGCAAGATTAAAGAACTTTACAATTATTGAACTTTTGAGACGTTGGCTTCTGTTATTATGAAGCTTGAAGATTTATGTACAGACTTCATTTCTATTTTAATGTCCATTCAAATAAATCTGTTGAGATTTTATTTTATTTGTTTGCTACCTTTTCTTATACTCTGCAAATTTAAATTATCACCCCTTCTGCCCAACTACAGTACAGAAAGGTTATGGGCCCAGCACGCTTCCACTGCAATTCAAGAAGGTAGTGTAGCTTCAATTGAGTCTTTAGAATGTATTGCGATTCCAAAGTGTAATACACATAAAGCAGAGAGTACAATATAGAGTCTATTTATACGTCAATTGAAATAGGTAGACTAAAGACTAAAGAGAGTGTGACTAAAGAAAGGAACACGAACAGTGGCAACAGACGTGTATATTGTAGTATTACAAAGGAAAGTAATTTGCTTGAGAAATATTATTTCTTTCATTTGAACAAGATGGCGGCTATACAGCTATATTGTATAGCTGATGGCAGCTATACAAGAATACCAGTAGTGTAAAGTTTAATGGCCAAAACTACTCAACTTGGCGTTTGGAAATGAGAAATATCCTGATGAAAGATGGTCTTTGGAGAGCTGCGAACTTGTCTATATCTGAAATAGAGAAATTAGACGACAAGAACGAAAAAAGGAAATTAAAAGAAAAATCCGAAAAAACCTTCGGAACTATTTTTGAACTATTGGAGGATCGTTTTAAGTTGTTATTAAAAGAGGAATTGGATCCTGGTGCCTTAATTAAGGAACTTGATAAGAAGTACAATAGAAAGTAAAATTTATTTAACTTTTTCGGGGTTATACCCTTTACAAGTTATAATATGGATTCCAAAGCTTAAGTATATTTGTTATCTCAGCCATTTAAATAATTATTAGTAAACTAATTATATTACAAGTTAGGTTTAAATTAAAATTGTTTTTACATAAATCCTCCCCATCTTAATAACTAATTGAAATATAATAATAATAACAACAATATTAGAGAAAAAAAATACACAAAAATACAAATATATCATTCATGTACAAAAAACTCTATATATGAACCACTCACATATATGATTTCATTAATTAAATAAAGGAGTATCCGACATAAATAATAATAATTCTTCAAAAATATCAATGAAAAGTCAAAAACTAAACCCATACGCTTACAATTAACTCAATTACAATTATTTCTATATTAATTCCATATTTTTTTCCTTTTTCAATAAATGTTATTATAAATTTACATAATTTTTTATTTACATACTGAGCAGACAATATATTATACCACCAACCTCTTCTATCTTTTACATTCTCAATTTCCAACATTTCTCTTTCCTCAGTCAATTTCTCACAGTCAAAAATTACATGTTCCCACCCTTCTATTACTTTACAACCCAACCTACAACATTTATCTTCTATTTTTTTCCAGTATTTACTATTTCTCCATATGCAACCTATTCTTAATTTAATATATACTTCTTTTATATACATATTTTTAACTTTTCTGCCGATGTAGTAGGAACCATTTATTTGCCAATTTAAAAATTTGTAATATTCATTATATGTGGACTTTTGAATTTTATTATATATTTTTTGCAATGTTATTTCTCCGATTCTCATTATAAATTTTTCCTTACTGGATGCCCAGTAATCGACCTCTAATGCTCTATCCCATTCCACAAACCAACCAGTCTCAATAAATACTTCATTAATCTTTTTTGTCCAATTATTTAATTTTCCAATTTTTGCCTTCTCAACCATATCCTCCCAACACACTCTCGGCAGTCTTGCTATATTTAAATTTATTATTCTTTCCAAATATTTGAATGCCATCCTCAACAACTCCAAACGAAGAGGAATCATACCTAATTCCACATTAATAATATATCCCGGGACATCTCTATCCATCGTCCAAATAACTTTCATAAACAAATTTTGTATGGATTCAAATTCTTCTCTAATTAACCATCCATCCATTTCCATTCCATAACTTATAGATACATAGTTCTCTGCCAAGGGCAGGTCCTTCACTGCAAACCCAGCATTCTCCAATCTTTCCTATTTTCTGCCTTCCTCTTCGTCTCCACATAAGATCCATTTACCCTAATGTTGTCGATCATCTGAAATCTTCTTCTGCCTCGAACTTTTTACCGTTTACCATTCCTTCCAGTGCCTCCTTCATTAGGGAGTTTCTTCTCAGCCAGTGACCCATCCAGTTTCTTTTTCTCTTCCTGATCAGTTTCAGCATTGTTCTTTCTTCACCCACTCTTTCTAGCACAGCTTCATTTCTTATTTTGTCTGTCCATTTCACATGCTCCATTCTTCACCCACTCTTTCTAGCATAGCTTCATTTCTTATTTTGTCTGTCCATTTCACATGCTCCATTCTTCTCCATATCCACATTTCAAATGCTTCTAGTCGTTTCTCTTCACTGCGTCGTAATGTCCATGTTTCTGCCCCGTACAATGCCACACTCCACACAAAACACTTCACTTCCTTAGTTCTTTTTCCAGAGATCCGCAGAAGATGCTCCTTTTCCTATTAAAAGCTTCCTTTGCTATTGCTATCCTTCTCTTGACTTCTTGGCAGCAGTTCATATCACCACTTATAGTACACCCTAAGTATTTAAAGTTGTTCACTTGTTCCAATGTCTCATTCCGAATGCTTAAGTTTATCTTCTTTTTCTTTCTTCCGATAACCATAGTCTTTGTCTTGTTTACATTTATCTTCATTCCATATTGTTCACAGCTGTCATTCAGCTGCAGTAGCATATCCCTTAGTATCATCTCCTCTTCTGCTAACAATGCCATATCATCAGCAAATCTTATGCACTTTATTCTTCTTCCTCCTACTATCACCCCTCCCATGTTCTGAAAACAATTCTTCACTAACTCCTCTAAGTAGATGTTGAACACCGTAGGTGATAGAGGGCATCCTTGTCGCACCCCTCTCCCTATTCCACTTTCTCTGACAATTTTTCTCCTATCCTGACTTTGACTCGTTGTTTCATATAAAGATTAGTTATTAGCCTTCTCTCTTTCAATCCACACCAATTTTCTTCAAGATTTCCATAAGTTTATTCCAATCCACTCTGTCAAAAGCCTTTTCCAGGTCCACAAATACTGCATATACGTGTTTATTTTTTTCTAGATATCTAGATTGTTCGCAGCAGTCCAATTGCATCTCTCGTACCTTTTCCTTTCCTAAAACCAAACTGCTCTTCTTCCAATTCTCCTTCCACCTTAGAATATAAGCGTCTGTTCAGTATTCGCCGAAGAATCTTCGCTGAGTGCGATATAAGGCTGATAGTCCTGAACTCATTGCACTTCTTGGCATTATTTTTCTTTGGTATTGGCAGCAATACTGTTTCCATGAAATCATCAGGCCATTCACCTTTCTCACATATTTCATTGCATAATGATAGTATTTGCTTCTTGTCTTCACCCAAGCATTTAACTAACTCAATGTGTATTCCATCAACTCCTGTTGCTTTCCCATTCTTCATTTCCCTAATCGCTAGCTCAACTTCTTCCCTTAGAATACAACATCCTTTTTCGTCTTCTGATACAGCTGTTTCATCTTCTATAGCTAAGTAATCTGGACGATTCCCTGTCTCATATAATTCTTCTACATACTTCTTCCATCTGTTCAAAATTCTTGTTTGTCGGTTATTTCATTGCCGATTTCGTCTTCTATCAACCACACGGACTTCTTATTCTTATTTGTGAAATCCAAACATTTTAGTTCGCGGTACATTAAATCATATCTTCCTTTTTTCTCTAGATCCTCTACTTCTTCACATTTCTGTTTCATCCAGTCTTCCTTCGCCTTATCAGTTACTCTTCTCAGTTCGTTGTTTAGTTTCTTGTAATTTCTTTTATCTTCTTCTGTGTTGATGTTTTTCCATTTTCTCCAACATTTTTCCTGTGACCCAAGGTTTCTAATTACTCTTACCTTCTCTGTATCCTATTGTTTCTTCTGCTGTTTCCTGTATACAGCTTTTTAGATGAGTCCAGTATTCATTACTATTTTCAGGTGCGGATTCTAAATTAGAGGTTTTCTTTTGAAAATGTTCTTCAAATTTTCTTTTTTCCTCTTCGTTAATAAGTTTTTCTATATCAAACTTCTTCGTCACTTGCCTTCCTCTTATCTTTTTCAGACGAATATCAACTTCGCCTATCAGTAGGACATGATCTGAATTAATATCCGCTCCTGGTAGAGTCTTTGCATTTTTTAAGCAATTTCGATATCTTTCCTGTACGAGTATATAGTCTATCTGATATCTACTGTCATCCCTTGGGCATGTCCACGTGTATCGTCTTCTTTTATGCTGTTGAAATAACGTATTTCCAACAATCATTTCATTCCGTTTACAGAAATTTACCAAAGATTCTCCTCTGTCATTTCTTTTTCCCAGTCCAAATTTTCCAACCGTTTTTCCATCTTGTCCTTTTCCTACTACTGCGTTCCAGTCGCCCATTAGGATTACACATGCACCCTTCTTCTCTTTCTCAACTATTTCTTCTATCTTCTCGTAGTTTTCTTCTACTTTCTCGTCTTCTAATCCACTATGTGGCATGTAAATTTGCATTAGCACTAAGTCCAATTTTTTCCCTTGTAGTCTCACCATTATCATCCGGTCATCTACATAACGCACTGATATCACTTTATCTTTCACACATGGTCCCAGTAGTACACCAACACCATCACTTCCTTTACATTCACCATTTGAATAAAACAATCTAAATTCATCACTCACCAACTCACCTCTATTTCTCCACCTCACTTCTGATATTCCCATCACATCCACTCTGTTTCTTCTCATTTCTTCCTTCAAGTTTTGCAACTTCCCCGCTTGAAGAAGAGTTCTCACATTCCATGATCCAATCCTCAATCTTCTTTTCTTCTGTCGTTTAAGTTGCTTCATAATGTAACCTTCCTCAGTATCCTTCTCCCGGACATCCGAATGGGGGAATAGTTTACGTCAGGAATTTTTTGCCGAGGAAAGATTCATCATGCCATGTTTACAGTTTTTCTTGAGAAAAGTAAATGCGGTAGCTTCCCGTTGCTTTCCGCACACCACTCTCTCTTTCGCATCTTAAAAGATCCTATGGGCGTGGAGGTGAGGAAAGTGGATTTGACCAATTAGGCCCTCCGGACTTCACCGGAATTCACCGCAAGAGTTAAATATCAGTTCCATCAGGGTTTTTGACCTGATCAGAGACCGGGAAATCCTAATTAGCCTTGCCCCCCCTTCCATAACTTACTATACTTTTTATCATTGTTTTAAATAAAAATCTAATTTTACTCCAATCCTCTAATTTTGATCTTTTTATTAATTTAATTACTTCCCAAGCCGCTGCAACACCTTTCTCTTTTCTATATTTCACGTTTTCATTTATACTGTTTTGTGATGTAAAAAATCTTCCTAAGTATTGATAACTATTTGTAACTAAAATTTCTTCATTATCCCCGTGCCACTTTTCATTTTTCGCTCTTTTTCCTCCTCTCCTAAAAAAAACAATTTTTGTTTTCTTTAAGTTTATTGTTAATTTATTAACTTTCGTGAAATCCTTAAGTATATTAATCATCTTATCTAATTCTGCTATTGATTCCGCCATTAACACCAAATCGTCCGCATACAATAAGCTATAAATATTTTCCTTTCCTATCTTAGTTCCATCCCATCCTTCTTCTCTTAATTTTAGTTCTAAATTATTAATCAAAATTATAAATAAAACGGGACTTAGGCCACACCCCCGTCTTACACCTTTATTAAAATTAATTTTTTCGGTTCCTCTTCCAATTGTAACTATAGTTTCTTCATAAATATTCCTAATTATTCTCAAAACTTTACCCTTTATTCCTATTTCTTCTAAGCATGTTAATAATATCCTCCTATCTATGGAGTGAAATGCCGTTTTAAAGTCTACAAATGATGTATACAATTTCTTTCTTTTTTTCCATTAACCTTGAGTCTATACAGGTATTTAAAACGAATATATTATCTATTGTCGAATAACCTTTTTCTGCTTGATTTGCTACAATCAAAGTTTTTTCTTCTAACAATTTTTCTATTCTACCTCTTAAAATTTCTCCAAATATCTTAAAATACGTATTTAATAATATAATTCCTCTATAGTTAGTTGGGTCGCATTTATTTCCCGATTTATAAATAGGGATAATTTTTCCAGTTCTCCAATTATCCGGGATTTTTTCGGCCTTCCAAATCCAATTCATCCAGCTCAAAAATACTTTAATCCCTTCTGTAAGCATATTCTTAATATAATCATTTTTTATCCCATCAGGACCCGCAGCTTTTTTTTTTTTAGACGTTTCAAAACTGACATTAATTCTGTGCGATTGACTTCTTCATTAAATAGTTCTATTTCCTCTTCTAACTTCACTAACCTATTTTCAATTTCTTTTTACTTCCCTTTTTCAATTTTATTACTTTTCTCAGTCTTCGAAACTCTAACCCCTCCAATAATGTGATAAAATGATCCTCCAATACCTCATCATCTATTTCTTTTTTATAGTCACAATTTCTTACTTTAGCTCTGTAGTTCTTAATCATGTCCCAAAATTCCTTACCTGTATTAATCCTATCAAAATTTTCCTTTATGTTTTCCTCCCATAATTCTTTTTTCTCTTTGCACATTTGTTTAAATTGCTTTTTCAATGCTATATATTTTTTTTCCTCTACTGTATTTTCACTCTTAAAATTTTTTAACTGTTCTTTTACCTTTTTTTTTAAATCCTCAAGCTCTTTATCACGCCATCCCATTTCTTCTATATTTTCTTTCTTTTCTCTTATACTGTGTACCCCCTCTTTTATTAATTTTGTAAAGCTTTCATCAAATGCATTTATTTCGTGAATAGAATTTAAATCGTTTAATTTTTCTGAGATTACCTGTTTATATTTATTTATATTCTCCCAAATTAAACTCTCTTCCATAGATATTTCCTTGTTACATTCTCAACTACCTTTTTTCTACATACCCTATTTGTTACTGAGATTGGCATATGGTCTGATATCCAACACTTCCCTACTTCAAAATAAATATCATTTTGTAAGAATTTTTCATTAACAAAGCATAGGTCGATCACTGAGCATCCTGTATTACCAATATAAGTCCAGTTTCCTACATTATTATTTTCATAGTTTCCATTTAAAATTTCTAAATTATTTTCTCTTGCCCATTCCATAAGTAATTTTCCATCTTTATTACACACCTTATCCAATGAGTTTCTATCTTCAAATAATAATTCTTCCTCAAAATTAGAATTAAAACATTTACAATTTAAATTACCTATGCACACATTCATGTCCCCTATAACAATTATATTTACATCATTTTTAAATCCTCTATAATGTTTGCGTTTAATTTATTTAATAATCTATTTATATCTTTATTATAAATTGCAATAAACTTATAGGGATCTTTTTGACACACAATATTTACAATAATAAAATCCTCATAAATCCTTTGCGACACAAATTTAATACTCTTGCTCTTATTTATTCCTAAACTAATGCCCCCCACTTGGTCTTCCAAATTTACTTTGTTTATCTGCTAATTTACGACTCCATTCATATTGTTACTGTTGTTCCAATCTATAATGTCAGTAAAGAATCTGAAAAGTACCCATCACAACAGTAAAGAGAAATTTAAATGATTTGGCAGAGTATTATTAGAATTTACCAAATAACACTGAAATACTAAACATGGAAAAACTTTATATTCATCAAGCAATATTTAATACAGGTAACAATTAGCTAGAATCTTAAATGATATTCTAATGCATTTATTTACGCATTTAAGTTAAAATATGTTCAATAAATAAAACAATTATTTTACAGCTCAAGCATTAAGAATTATTAAAACTACTGAAAATAGTCTTTCAATTCAGTCATCATAAATTAAGTACAACATCATAAATTCTAACTGAAATTATCTCGAATATCATGGAAATGAAAACTTTACAATAACATTTAATATCTTATTCTTATTCCAGATATATTAATGTCTCATATTTCCATTTGAGAACAATTTAAACCTGTATCACTAAATGATTAACCTAACTTGCATTAATCGCACACATAGAATAACACTTAAATTACGTAACCCCTGGTTACTAAAATTTATCGAACTAAAATTGAATAATTCCTATTCTCTTAAATTCTCGCAACAATATTAACTTTCTAAACTCATAATAGAAATTTCTGAATCAATAATCTAGATACATCAAATGAGTTTTAAACTACATCTAAATATATTGGTTCTATCTCGAACACGAGAATTTAGTACTATGAGTTCGTAGACAGAGTTCTCGAATTCTTCTCTTCAACGGAAGAAATTACTTCTTTCTTTCGAAGTCTTCTCGGAAAAATGCCTTGACAAAAACACGAAGGATAGTTCCTACCTTATCTTCAAATTACGTTGAAACTCTTGCAGAGATCACGCCTCATCGGTAACTTGGAAGACGGCGTTCCATTCGCTTAGGCCTATCCATCGCATCCTAGGGTAAATGCTATCTTCGTAGGATTTCCCCGCAAACACAAATTCTCTGAATTTGTCTTATGGACCGGGAAACACAGACTTCAAATCCTTGCTATGAAATCTGCTAAGCATCTGGGTTTGATCGAAATTCGTGTGCCCAATTTTCCTTATCAACCATCTCGAAACTTATCGCTTCTCTGAAGGAAAAACTTGTTGGTTGAAATTCTCCACGGCTTTCAAACGATTATCGGCATTCTTCTAAACGCTAGGCAATTGATTATCACTCCAAAACAAAATGGTGTAAATCGAATGTTTGCTTTCATTCGAATTTACTGCCTCTCCGAGGAATTGCTGACAGGACCCATTATTTTGTAATGCTTCTCCTTGAAAAGCTCCAAAACGACTGCACTAATCGTTGCTAAGCAACCGACGCCAAGGGAGATGTATAATGCGACATCTGTTAGCCGATTTCCACAAAGTCCAAACTAAAACGCTATTGAATAAAAACCTTACAATAATTTCACATCTATGATGTTTACTATTTTACACATGGAAAAAAAAAAAATTGAGGGAAGAAAAAAAAACTTATTTGTAATTTACAAAATTCACAACAGACTTCCTCCCTTTTCTATTTTTTTTTTTTTTAAACAGTATAACCATAGATATTAAAGGTAAATAGTGGATTAAAAATTTAGACCCATTCCACAATACATTAAGTAAATATTGGGTTTTTCAGATTCTATTCAGACATACCAAATTCCAACATAGCATCATGTAATTTAACGCTCGAGACTGCCTTTGTTAGTGCATCTGCAATGTTCCTATTGCTTTGCACATAGATCACTTCGATCTCGCCCCGTTCTACATACTCCTTGATTACATGGTATCTTAAGTTAATGTGTCTGCTCTTCTTTGTGTTATCTTCCGAATTTGCTAGACGGATCGCAGCTACGTTGTCGCAAAACAATTTGATCGGGTATTCGGCTAAACTTGTGGCGTCAATCTCTTTCAGGAATTCACTGATGGCTTTCACTGTATTTGCCGTATCTATCATAGCTACGTACTCAGATTGTTGTGAAGATTGAGAGATCAGACTCTGTCTCAGGTTCTTCCATACCATGGCAGCGTTGCACATTTTTAAGACATAACCGGTGGTTAATTTACTGTCTTCAGTAGAATTGTTCCATGTGGAGTCTGAGTAAGCGACTAATTTTTCGTTGTTTCGAGCATAATTTAATTTCCAATTACTTGTCCCTGACAAGTACCTCAGGACTCTCTTTGCCGACTTCAAATCATATATTGATGGTTTTTCACCTTACGTGATAAAACGTGTACACTAAGTGTAATATCGGGCCTCGAGGAGTTGCTTAAGTATGAGAGACTGCCAACTAAGCTTCTAAAAAGGGAATGTTCCTTTTCATTGAGAATCCGTGACTCTTCTGGATCAATCACTTGTGATTTTACACTGTCAATCGGTGTAACGACAGATCTACAGTCTTGTAGGTTGTAGTCAATGAGTAACTTGGTAATGAAGGATTTCTGGGATATTGAAACCTTTGAGTTTTCACGATCATAGTCTATTGACATCCCTAGATAATTACTGATATTGCCAAAATCAATTATCCCGAACTTTTCATTCAAATGACTTTTAACTTCAGTTATTCGGAATAAATCATCACCAAAGATGAGAATATCATCTACGTGGACATAAATGACAGTTATTGAGTTCCTTTTTCTCGATGTGAATACACACACGTCAGATCTTGTGCATTTGAAATTTATCCTCTTCAATTCTAATTTGAGTGTTCTGTACCAGGACAAACCGGCCTGTTTTAGTCCGTACAACGCCTTCTTGAGTCTCAATCCTGTAGCGTGTTCGTCCTTCTTCGATACTCCATCCGGGAACTTAATATATATGTCTTCCTCTAATTCTGCGTTAAGGTAGGCTCCTACAACGTCGCATTGATGAACGAACCATTTCTTATCAGCAGCTAATGCTAACAAGACTCTGAGATGTTCTAATATAGGGGTCGGTGAGTATGTTTTGTTATAGTCCACACCTTCTCTCTGTGTGTAGCCACACACAACCAGTCTGGCCTTTCTTTTCAATATAATATCTTGATCGTCCAGCTTATTCCGAAATATCCATTGTGTGTTCAACGGGACTTTATGCTGTGGAATGAGTGCCTCTTCCCAAGTTTCATGTTCGAGGATGTTCTTAAGTTCTTGGTTGATAGCCTTTTTCCACTCGGACGATTCTCCTCCGTTAATGGCCTCAGAGTAAGATTTAGGTACTTCACAAACAGAGACTGCATATAACTTCTTCACCTTTCCCGACCTGAGCGTCATAGTGGGTTCGTCGTCATCATCATTTTCTTGCGACTGGACACTGTCAGATGAACATCCGGATCTTCATCACGGTCACTCCTTGCTTCTTGGTCATCTTCAATTGACGAGTTATCTTCATCGTCTTCATGTATCTCATCAAATAGTGACGTGTAGTCATCTGCACAAGTTTTTCTGACATTAAGCAGGTCTGCTCCCAACTTGCTTTCGTCCACATAGGCCTTTCTGGTTTCGTAGATTTTATTCTTTTCAGGGTCAAGAATTTTGTATCCGCGAACCTTGTGTGAATATCCAATTAGAATACCCTTCCAACACTTCGTAAGAAACTTGTTTTTAACCTGAAAAATTGGGTTTCTTTACGAAAACGGTCGAGCCAAACTTCCGCATGTGCCTGACGGACGCCTTATGGTAATTTTGAAACCATCTGGACAGGGGTATCACGTTGTCGATGCTTCTATGGGGTGTTCTGTTAACAATGTAATTGGCGGTTTCAATCGCATGAGGCCAAAAACTTGTCGGCAATCTTGAATCGATAAGCATCGTTCTAGCCATTTCTTGCAACGTGCGATTAAGCCTTTCAGCCACACCGTTCATTTGTGGGCTGTAGCTGGACGAATAGTGATGGACAATTCCCTTGCTTCTGAAATAGGCTTCTAACTCTTGATTGTGGAATTCTTTCCCCTGGTCCGATTTAAATGCCTTAAGCTTTCTTCCTGTTTGTGTCTCGGCGAATGTGATGAAGCTTTTAATGATTTCATTAGTCTCCGTCTTGCTCTTAATAAGATATACAAAACTTCTACGGCTGTAATCATCAATGATGGTGAGTATGTACTTCTCATTTCTCGCATTTTGGACTTCGACTGGTCCGAAAAGATCGGAATGGACCAAATCAAGAATGTCGGAGCTGGCGATCTTGTTCAATGCCCGATGCGGGATATTTGTGAGCTTCCCTTGAATACAACTCTCACATTTTACCTTGTCCTTAAATGACACTCTATCCATATCGTTTAGCAAGCCTTTATCGACGATCGTTTTCAGTCTTCCATCAGAAATGTGCCCAAGACGATCGTGCCACATCTTATGATAACTTGTGCTGGTAACGTTGATATTTACGGCCTTGTCTTTCTTCCACATGGTCTCACCTCTCAGGATATATAGATCGTTCTCTAAACGCGCACGCATCACGACATAGTTCTCGTTGTCTTTTACGATGTACTGTCCTCCTCTTATGACTTGTGTGTATTGGCCATCATCTAATTTTCTTGAAGAAATCAAATTCTTGTTCATGGATGGAACAAATAAAACGTTTCTAACCGTCCAGTCTATGTAATCCACTTTATTAATTTTGGTTCTGAACTGTACAACACCTGATCCAAGGGCGAAGACCGGCTTGTTCTGAATGCCATACACCATCATAGCTTCGTCGAACACCTTGTATTTGATGAAGAGTTCCATGTCATGACACACATGGTATGTTGAGCCACTGTCTAAAATCCACCTAGACACATTTTGATCTCGGCCATGATTAGACTTGTACTCTACGGTAACATTCGCTGCAGCACCGGAATTTTGGACGTCTGGAAGGTATTGAAGATCTTGGAGGCTTTGGATGCTTTGGATATCGACCATCATTTGAAGGGGATTTCTTGACTCTGCAATTGCGTGCGTAATGACCTGGTCGTCCACAATTGTAACACTTAAATTCTCTAAGTTTCGGCGTCTTCTCTGAATGTGAGACGTCACGGGAGCATTTCTCTGTAGATAGGCATTTTACCTCTTCATCAACCTTATGAACTCTCAGCTTCTCAGCGTCAGATAATCGTCCTACTTCTTGTATGACTTCTTCGCATACACTGTTGAAGTCGTTCAAAATCTTCTGAGATAAAATCCCTTGGACGCACGCGTCCATTGATCTCGGCATTCCCGTCAGAAGGATACAACTTAAGTCTTTTTGCGAAAGGTCGCCACCGATGAGTCTTAGTTGATTGACGGTCATTCTGAGTTCAGATATTTTCTCAACTATTGAGTTTACGTCACTGAAATCTGTAGTATGGAAAATCTTCCTCTTCAAACGCATAATCTTCATATCGTCTACTTTGTTGAAACGTTCTTCGAGTTCTTTTAAGAGTAAACTTGGGTTAGAACCCTCAATAATCATAGACTTGGACACCTCGCTGATATGCAGGAGTATCATGCCGTATGCTCGTTCACGCTTTTACAAGATCTTTCTCTTCTCTTTTGCGTCATCGATCTGTTCTACCTGGGTGTCCGACATCTCCGTCGCGGACCATAATCCATTATTCATTAACAGGTATTTGATAAAAGATTTCCAGCTGAGGTAGTTCTTGTTGTTGAAAATCATCCTAGTTTCGGACGCCATTGTTTGAGTGTCAGGAATGTTCGTTACCTAAAAAACTGTTGCTTCTGCGCAGTGGAAGCGTGCTGGGCCCATAACCTAGACAATCTGTTACTGTTGTTCCAATCTATAATGTCAGTAAAGAATCTGAAAAGTACCCATCACAACAGTAAA
>JAFIDM010034990.1:0-10811 GCA_023159025.1 Thereuonema tuberculata | reverse complement strand
AACTTATCGCTTCTCTGAAGGAAAAACTTGTTGGTTGAAATTCTCCACGGCTTTCAAACGATTATCGGCATTCTTCTAAACGCTAGGCAATTGATTATCGCTCCAAAACAAAATGGTGTAAATCGAATGTTTGCTTCCATTCGAATTTACCGCCTCTCCGAGGAATTGCTGACAGGACCCATTATTTTGTAATGCTTCTCCTTGAAAAGCTCCAAAACGACTGCACTAATCGTTGCTAAGCAACCGACGCCATGGGAGATGTATAATGCGACATCCACAAAGCCGATTTCCACAAAGTCCAAACTAAAACGCTATTGAATAAAAACCTTACAATAATTTCACATCTATGATCTTTACTATTTTACACATGGAAAAAAAAATAAATTGAGGGAAGAAAAAAAAACTTATTTGTAATTTACAAAATTCACAACACATACCTATTACTTAAACTAATATTTTCAATGTTTTAAGCTTTTACCAACCATGTTTCAATTAAAATTATTACATCGAAGTCATTTAGCACTTTCCTTAGATCACTATTATCCTTATTCATTAAACCATTCACATTCCAGGCTACTATCGTTGGAACATTATTTTTAAGTTTTTCCTTATTGGAATTCTTTTTCTTTTTTCCATTCAGTGATTGTAAATTAGTTTCTTCCCCTTCACTATTATAACTTGACAATTTTGCAAATTTTTGAAACCTCTGTTGATAACCTTCTAAGCTTTCTTCCCCTTGGTTAATTATGATATCACGTTTTTTGAGTCTTTTCCTTCACTATTCTTCACAACTATTTCATTTACTCTTCCCCTTTCGTCTGATTTAGCTTTTTTCATCCATTCTTCATACGACCATATTTTATCATTTACCTTTAGCTTATTAAAAATAATTTTCGCTGAGTTTCCTTTTCTCCTTTCTTGTAACATGATTTCTATTAACTTTTTCCTTATTCTCTAGTCTCTGCTGAGAAGTCTTCATCCAAATAAATCTTCGTACCTTTAAGGTTAGATCTATTTCTTATAATTTTTTCTTTTTCCTTCCAGTCATAGAACCGTACAATAATCGGACGTACCTTAAAAATGTCCTTTGTATTTCTTTTTCCTAATCGATGTGCTCTTTCGATGGAATGGACCTCCACTCCTAGTGGCTTTCTACATATTTTTTATTTTTTCTTCCGTTTGTTCCAATGTTTCCTCATTTTCTTTCTTTATTCCATAGAAGACTACATTGTTTCTTGTTCCCCTAATTTCCATTTCTATCACCTTTTCTTTTAAATCTTTAATTTCTCTGTCCAGTTTCTCTTTTTCTACCGCCTTCTTCGTTTCTTCCTCCTTAAGTGACTTTCTGTTGCTCGAGATGTATCGTTTTACTTCGAAAGAGTTCATTTTCTTCTTTTATTATTTTAATTATATGTGCGACCTCTGCACATATATATCTAGCCGCAGGTATCAAAGAATCGTTTCTCACATCCCGGAGAAAATTATTTTGTTGCCTCTCCTTGAGGGATCATGGCGTCTTGTGTTCTCCTGCGTTTCTAAGGAAACTCATTAACAATCCCTTTCAACAGCTTGCGCTTGGTATCCTGCCAGCATTGTTGCTCACGCAACTTACCAGTTACGCTCGCATCTATTGTTACAATAACAAGAAGGCTTATTTCATCTCACTTATATTTCCCTGGAAGAAACAAATACGATTTGATTAACAACTTCACAATTTTAATGCTGAGAAAAAAAATAAGTATTCCCTTTCTTCTTTTCCTATTCTCTTAAGTTAAATTCGCCTCACTGACGGATTTATAGAGTGTGTTTTGGCAACTGAGATAACTGTGAGATATTCTTTTCGATTAGTCGGTTATGTTGTAAGTGGCGATTGAAAAGTTAAGGGGAATTATGGATTAGGGGATATCAATATGGTTGATGGGATTACCTACAATAAATATAATGTTACGGGGAATTTTTGTAGGAAGAGTTTTATCTTGACTAGTATTTGGAGATTACAGTGTAAATGCCTTTTTGACTAAAAATTATAGTTTTATTTGTTTTACCAGATTGGTTGGGTTTGTGATTGGGGTTGTAAATTGAATGAATACTTATGAGTTTTAAGTCTCTTAGATTATTTTGGAAGACTGTTTAATGCGATACAGTTGATTCCATTTCTCCGCGATTGTCATCGGAAGAAGAAACAAATTAATGCAGGCATCTTTGAAAGAACCCCAACAATTACAAAGCTTATTTTCTTATTTAAACACGTCGACATCTCCTTAAGAAATACTTGATGACGCATCGACTTAAGATCCTCAAAATTGACCTTGAAAGAAAAATCAAATTATCCAATTCATGGACAAATTCAGATATTGATCCATCTGATTTCCTGGAAAACATGACATGACCAAAAATCAATATTCTTTTCTTGAGGGAGAGAATTCTTGTTAACAGACCAATATCTTTAGACTTTACAAACCTCTCAATTTGATCATCTTCAGAATCCGATGAATGTATATCAGTAGGCTTCTTCTAAATCCTGTCATGCTCTTTCCAGTAATTAGATACATCAAAAAGATCCTTATTTGTAGAATCAAGGGATTCCCAAGAAATGATCTCTTCGAATTTTGAATCGTCATCGAAAATTTAATTCATTTTCTAAAGTGTTGAAACTCTTTTAAAGTGAATCATGAAGTTACATATCCTAGGTTTCCCTATTCATTAGCCATTCCATATTCAAAAATTTTCACCATCATCTAAGTCCCCAAAAATTACTAAAAAATTTCCATCATCACCGATCATATTTTCCCGAATCAGTATCATGAAATTTACTCATCCCATGTTTTCTTTCATTTGTCAATTAAAATATCAATAAATCAATATTCAAAAATTTCCACTATCACTAATGAAATCCCCGATTTCGAGAAGTTGGATATATTACACATAGTTGGTTTCTTTTCATTCACCAGTTTGCAAATTAAATTACGAGTCAATCAATATTTAAAAATTATCACCACCAATTAATTCCCCCAGCAAATTCACTGAGTTTGATATATTACAATCCAGATTTCTTTGATGATTCCCAACGTTATTCTTTATGCAAATTATGGTTAAGAGTACGCAAGTACAGATCTGAAACGCCCTACATTCCCCTCTACGTTTCTACTATATTCATTCTGATCTCAAAGCCAAACCAAGCCCCATTAGCTTGCAAATCGTGCTGCCAAACATCCTAATATACAAATCAGCACGTAAAGCATGATCTATATTGCTCTATAGTGCAATTGTGCTCCCAATCACTCACATTCACCTTAGCTTTTCATTATGAAAATTTCGATCTCAAACACCCAAATCTAACACATTTGCATGCAAATTCCTGTCTAAAACACAAAATGTAACACATTTGTATGCAAATTCCGGTGTCAAACGCCCTATATGCAAAAGTGATCAACGATGTTTTATTTTGCTAATCTATACGTCCTTACTTACTTCTTGCCTTTAGTTCCATTGACAAGAATTTAGATAAGTTGTATGTAAAGAAATTTTTCTGAAATCTACTGTGGACCTTAATATGGGTCTGTTTCCTTTATGTAGTTTATATTATTTTGTGATATAAAGAATAAATATTATTAATTCTATTGAGAATGGATTTCGTTTTTGACATTTATACTTTTAATAGTCATTGTTCTGATAAATATTTATGATGAATTTTTTCTGACCATTGAAAGAATGGTTAACATGATATTTATAAGCCTGTGTTTTGAATACATAAAAAAATATTATGAAGCAAAGAATATTATTTCCACAAAGATGAAAGAGAAATGAAATAATTCTTCAGTGCTTTCAAATTAAATATTGTTGGAGAAACCAATATGAAAAGTCGTTTGATAATATTAGTCTACAATTGCTACAGCATCGGAGTAGACATATGGATATTGACAAATTCAAGTTACAATGCACAATTGAATTTCAGTAGGTTAGATTATCAAATTTACTTAAACCAGAATAGCACTCATAGATGTAATAAGAATGAAAGAGAAGATTTGAAATTGGTTTCGGGAAAAATACAATAAAATGTTTCAATTTCTTCAAAAAAAAACAATTCAAAAAAATTATTGGATGTGAAAATTATTAATAAAACAACAAAGATTAAATATGAAGAACTTTAGTACTATAGACATTCCCGAAGACAATGATAATTTTTTTAACAAAGATCGTCAATGTACAATCAAAACAAAATAAATGACTCAACACAACACCGAACTTGGTCTAAATAAACTCCCTTATGATAATAAGATGATTAAAAAAAATTGAATAAATACTCTAATACGAGATAAAGGTGTGATACTCAATATGGAGATGTTGTAGACTTTCAAAAGAATCTTTGTTAAGAAATCAGAGCATTATTTTACTTCAGTATAATAAAGACAATAATTTGGTATTTTTAATAAAGATGACTATGAAGAATAAGCAAATAAATTAATTAAAGATAAAAAACATATGAAAGAAACCATATGAAAGACCGTTTTTATAATATACGATTTCTATTAAAAGATTATAAGATAATTATAATTATGATAATTAATGATAATTATAATATTACTAATATAATATTAATAATATAAATAATATAATATATAATATTAATAATATTATATTATATTATAATATTATGCTACATTATTAATATTATAATAATTAATAAATTATTTTTTAAATTAATTTTTATATCAAATTCTTCTACAAATTCTCTTCTTTTCATATTTTGTAATATATAAAAGTAACTCCATAAACTCCTTCATAGTATTTAAATAGTTTATTTAAATACAAAATAGCGAATTTTCGGGAACATAATATTTCGTATTTCCCTTCTTCAAGCAAAATAAGAATTAATAAATCAAACAATAATACAAAAAAGAAAGAACATCAACAATTTAAAATTACATATCAAAATGAATGCTATAAAATTGTTGTAACAATGGTAATTGAATTAACTTGGTCGACATTATTAAATTTATAAATAATGACAAGAATTAACATTCACAAAAACAATAAATTGATTAAAGTTAATAATTCAATGAATTTGCACCTGTGATAGTAACACCTTTTTTATTGTCTGTTTTGATAAAATTTCTAATCAAACCAATGGTGATGGGGTCCACTTTGATACCCTCATATCTATTAAAGTTATAGTTTCTAGTATTCTTTAAGATGCAACTTTCGATGATTTTCGATGATTACACATCCTGTAATGATGCAAATCGTCGACCAATCAAACGTGTGGATGCCTCGCA
Organism: Thereuonema tuberculata; assembly: GCA_023159025.1. Taxonomy (NCBI): domain Eukaryota; kingdom Metazoa; phylum Arthropoda; class Chilopoda; order Scutigeromorpha; family Scutigeridae; genus Thereuonema; species Thereuonema tuberculata. Next base: position 5,535 of record JAFIDM010034990.1, on the reverse strand, counting down.
TATAAATGCATCGTGTCTCACAAAGTTAATCATCTCAAAAAAAATATCAGAGAGTGTAATACGGAAAGCGAGAAGGAGCATATAAGATATTGTTTGTTATACGAGTTCGATAAAAAGAGTACGGCAGCCGCAGCATATCGCAATGTTTGTCAAGTTTATGGGGAGGATGCAATAGACGAAAGCACATGTCGTCAATGGTTTCGTAAATTTAGGGAAGGAGACAGAAACTGCCAAAATCAGGATAGGAGTGGACGGCCATAACACGTTGGAGAGAACGATATTGACAAAGCCATAAGGAACAGCCCGAACCCAACCGTGCAAGAATTAGCGGAGACTTTCATCGAACACCGGACAACGGTCGAGAGTCGGCTGGTTATGTTGGGTTTTACGAGAAAGCTGGATCGTTGGGTTCCACATAACCCAGACAGCTAATCAACGGGATGACCGAATCGCCACCTGTGTTTCCTTGCTTTCCCAGTACAAAAATGACTCATTCTTGACACGAATTGTGACAGGAGATGAGAAGTCAGTTATGTACCGTAACGTAAAGCGTCGTAGGACTGTATGTCTCCCTTCTGATCCGTCTGCATCGACTTCGAAAGCTGAACTTCATCCCAAGAAGGTGTTATTGAGTGTGTAGTGGGATGTGCAGGGAATATTTCACTGGGAAGTCCTGCCACTCAACCAAACCATCAATGCTGCCTTCTACTGTCTACAGTTAGACAAGCTGTATTCAAAGTTGTTAGCAAAGCGGCCAGGTCTCATCAATCGTCGCGGTGTTATCCTTCATCACAATAACGCCAGGCCACATGCTGCTATCATCACCCGCCAAAAGCTTTGTTTGGGAGGTTTACCCCACCCTCCCTATTCTCCTGACTTGGCATCAACTGACTATCACCTATTTCGTGCGTCGAACAATTCCTTCAGTGAGAAAATCTTTGATAATCTTGATGCTGTGAAAACTACCTCGAAGATTTTTTTGACTCGAAACCACCGGAATTTTACCGCCATGGGATTCATCTCCACCTGAAAGATGGCAAGAGGTCCTAGATAGCAATGGGGATTATGCACAATAATAGATACAGTTCATTTTGCGTTTATTTGCTCTTCTTTATGTGTAATAAAAACGGGTAGCACTTTTGCACTCACCTAATAGAATGACAGAACAATAATACCAAGGACCAAACACACAAAAACTATAGAAATATAAAGAGTAAATAATTTTATGATATGTTACAAAGGTACACTTCCTTCTTCGTCAGATGATACTAAATCAATAAATACATTAAGTTGTTTTCCTTCTCATGTATTTATTTATTTAGTATCATCTGATGAAGAAGAAGGTGTACCTTCGCAACATCTTATGAAAATATTTATTCTTTAGATCTCTACTGTTTTTGTGTGTTTGGTCCTTTGTATTAATGTTTACTACACTACCGTGCAGCTAAATCGACTCACCCCTTCAGAGCGCACAAAAAGGCGAATATTTTTTAATTGGCTTATCCGATTTTCAAAAACCTTTTTTTTTTGAAAGCCTAATGTTTTTACTTTACAATGACACCATTATCATTAAAATCTGTACAATATTTTGTTTTATAATGCATTTTGAATGAAAACGCAAGCAAAATGCAGGCTTAGGAAAAAAAATTGGGGATACTTAAAATTAAATTACAACAAAAATTCAAGCAAAACAAGGAAACTTTTATTAATTAATACATGGTATTGCCTCCCTTGCCTGTACGACGGCTTGCATGCGGTTCCTCAAAGACCCTATTAAGATTTTGACAAAGTCTTGGGGGATCCCATTCCACTCCTTCTCCAGCGCAATCTTGAGCTCATTTTTATTAGACGGTGCCGGATTTCTGGCTCGGACCCTCCGTTTGAGCTCGTCCCACAAATGCTCAATCGGATTCATGTCGGGACTGAGGGCTGGCCACTCCATCGTCTCGAGACCAACCTCCTCCATGAATTGCCGAGTGGTTCGTGCTGAATGACACCGGGCATTGCCATGCACCAACATGAAGTCTTCCCCGATATCCTGCGTAGGGCACAACATGATCCAGGAGAATGTCCTCAATGTATCGTCGAGCAGTCAGACCCCCCCCCTTCCGGCCTCCACCAGGTTTGAAACCAAGATCTGTTTTTCCCCCTAGAGGTATGCCAGCCCACATCATGCAGGAACTGCCGCCGTACGAGACTGTTTCAGCAAAACAGCACTGTGAAAATCGCTCTCCTGGACGCCGGTAGACCCGGCCTCTCCTATCATTACCATGGAGACACATTCTGCTCTCATCAGTGAATAGGACGGACCGCCATTGCTCGATGCTCCAATTGAAGTGTTCCCGAGCAAATTCGAGTCGTGCTGTGCGGTGACTTACGGTCAATTTTGGGACACTAGCGGGCCGTCTTGTAGTGAGGTTGGCTTCCTTCAAGCGTCTTCTGACTGTCCACTGACTAACAGCTACTCCACGAGCTTGTCTCAGCTCCTGTTGCAGATCGACGCCCGTGAGATGCTGATTTCGCAGTGAAGTTGAAATGATAAAGCGATCGTCCCTCTCAGATGTGAATCGGCGCCGTCCAGCATGCGGTCTCCGAGTGAAGGTACCAGTTTCCTGAAACCTTCTGAATACTCTTGAGACAGCAAATTGGCTTAAGTTTAGTTGAAGAGCGACTTCTCGTTGACTGTGGCCTGCTTGCAACAAAGCAACAACTTGTGTGGCGTCTTCTGGCGTAGTATCCATGGGTTTGTGAAAACAATGAATTAAACTTGCAGAGATGTGTAAAGATGAACGTCTGATAAGCAACTGATAAGAAATATCGGTCCACGTGGGATTTTATAGGGGATTTTATAACGGAGTTGGTGGTTTCCATTCAGACTGCATTTTGCTACGCTTACGTTCAGATCACATTCATTTGGAAAGTATTCTACAGATTATAATGATATTGGTGTCATTGTAAAGTAAAAACATTAGGCTTTTAAAAAAAAAGTTTTTTGAAAATCGGTTAAGCCATTTAAAAAATATACGCCTTTTTGTGCGCTCTGAAGGGGTGAGTCGATTTAGCTGCAAGTGTAGTTGCAATCCGTGAAACATTCACGGAAGTAAAATAAATTCCACTTTTTTGAAATACCGTAAAATTTATCAAAAACACAAGATAGAAAAAGATATTCTAAGCTCATTTTTTAAAAGGAGATTTGTTTATAAGTATCCTGTTTTATTTGTTTGTGAATTACAATTTTTGGATTGATTTAAAATAATTAAATATTATTTTATGTTATATACAAGTTTAAGTAAGTATTGAACAACTCAACAACATTAAATCAACTAATTTTTCTTTTCAAAAAGACATTAGTTCATGTATTTTTAATTATTTTTTCTTTCTTTTTTTTCGCCTTGCATTGCATTCGAACCGATTACAATATTCTCTCTCCGAGTCTCTCTACTTTGATGACAAACATCCGTTTTTGCCTATATTATACAGCTCCATTAGCAACAATCACAACCATTGCAACAATCCTCCACGCCCAACAATTGTGCTGCATGCGCAACAATCAGATATATAAAACAGCTCTACAGCAATCCCAACCATCGCAATCAAATCCCAACAATCACATTTTTAATAATAGGGAAATTAAAGCACACATTGATTACAAATATACCTACAAACATCCGGACGTACAGTTTTTGCTATTAATAGGATGATACACACAGAATGGATAAATAATGACAGAACAAATTTTATTTTTGAGGAAGAAAAACGCAATCGGGCTGTCCATAAATTAGATAAAGATAAGTCAGCTTTAGTTGAACACATTATTAAATGTGTTATTGATTGGAACAAAGTTCAAATATTAAGTAATCCTAATTCTAGACAAAATTTGATGTTTGATGGTGCTGTTTATAAAGAAATTTCAAAATAGTTTACTTAATCGAAAAAAAAGAAATTCCTGACATTGTGAAATTGTTAAGTAATGTCTGTCTTTAATTGACGGTTTATGGGTTGCTAGAAATGCTGTTCTTGTATTGTTCATTAACCAGAAATTGTCTTTTTTAAGGTAATTCCTCTCATTTTAAATGTTAAATCTTATACTTGAGAATGTATGTATAATCATACAAACATTGAAAATAACATTTTACGTGCACTGAATTTCATTGGTGTCAGTAATTAAGTAAGGCTTAATTAAGTACGCCTAGTCCTCTCCTAACAACAATTTAAAACTATAAATGTCCAAAACAAAAATTCAGTCTCAATGAAATTAGTAGTATTTATTCTTTATATCAACAGCATATTTGTATGATGTCATTAATTAAGCCGTACACCTGATTAGATTTGATGAGAACTTTTATACAAAAATTTATAATGTACAATTACGTCTGGTTACATTGTCGAGAGACGGTATTATCATGTAACATTAGAGCAAAAAGTCGAGGTATTTATATATAAACTTAAACAGGAAGTAACGGTCTTAGGGCTTGTCTTGCATGCTAGGTTCATGATAAAACAGCTCTAGTGGCGAAAACAGGAACTACATAGGAATGGCTGAAAGCTGCAAGGATGGAAACCACGAAACAGGCTAGATGATGGGATAAGTCACAGGAATCTGCATGCATAAAGACTGAAGTAATTTGGATTACGACATAAGGAAAAAAACTAAAAATAATTTTTTTTTTTTTACTTTTTACAATTAAAAATTAGGAAATGAAAAATAAAAAAATAAAAACAAAAGTAAAATTCTTATTTATTTTTATAATTTTAAGGACCAAAACTTTTTAAGAATTAAAAGATAGTAAGAAGAAAAAGAAAATTAAAATTAAAACCAAAATAAAAATTAAAAAAATAACAAAATAAAATTAAAAATTGCTTTTTTAAAAAGTTGAAAATTTAAAAAAGAAAACGAATAATAACAAATGATAAAAATTAAGGAGTGGTTAAAGATTAAAAGAAACAATGCATTTCCTGTGGAAGTCCGTATTCTATTGGTTTATGTGATCTGCCGATTAGTTTCCGTCCTTGCAGCATTCGGCCATTCCTATGTGGTTCCTGTTTTTGCCACTAGAGCTGTTTTATCATCACACCCAGCATGCAAGAGAAGCCCCAAGACTATTAGTTTCTGTTTAATTTTGTATATAAATACTTTTTGCTGTAATGTTACGTGATAATACTGTCTCTCAACACTGAAACAAGTCGCAACTATATTATAAATTTTCATATAAAAGTTCTTATCAAATCTAATCAGGTGTACGGCTTAATTAATGATATTATACAAATATGTTGGTGATATAAAGAATAAATACTACTGATTCCATTGAGAGTGAATTTTTGTTTTGTACATTTATAGTTTTAAATTGTTGTTAGGAGAGGACTAGGTGAATATTGTAGTGATTTATGTACTGTTGTTCTATCGTAGTTTTATCTATTGACTTTTAGTTATTCTGTTTTTCTTTTGTTTAAATCAATCAGTATTTAATTTACTGTGCACATAAATTTTTTCTGTTACTCTATTGTTTATTTTTAAATTCTTAACGGTTGTGGCTT
>JAFIDM010034989.1:11659-26378 GCA_023159025.1 Thereuonema tuberculata | reverse complement strand
GATAAGATACAGAGCATACAGGATAGGATAGGATACTGAGCATACAGATTAGGATAAGATACAGAGCATATAGGATAGGATAGGTTACAGAGCATACAATATAGGATAGGATACTGAACAAATTGGGGATCAATTTTGAGGATAGTGGGTTGATATCAAAATACTGGTACAGATATGTTAAACTTGCACCCTTAATAAATAAGGCACTAGTTCTTATGGAAACCCGCCAACTCATTTCAGTGTTATGAGTGCACAAACAAATAAATTGAAAATCAGACAATTGGCTAAGCAGACGAAGAAAGAACAAAAATCTGCAAGAGAAGCAGTAAGAATTACTTTTTTGAAAGTGAAATTAAGCCTAGCAATACATAATCCACATTATGGAATTACGGCAATTAATAATCTCTGAGTCCCATGATCGTAGTTTTCGTCATTGCTTTGATCATTCACACAATCTTTGATCGTATGATTTGCTTCTGTCATCAACAGTTTTATCATTGAAAAGATTTAGAACTTGATCCAAAAGCTTTTGTTGTAATGTTGAAACTAGTGATAAAAATGATCACAGAGCCAAATCCCACGATCACAGAGCTTCAAAGATTATATCAATGCTCTAAACAATAAAATATGATCTTGTACTTTTCCTTGCTTTCCTTTCACTGAAAGTAGAATTAGTAAAGTCAACAAGGATTAGACATTAATAGATTATGAACTCGAAGATGATTATTTATTTTTATTATAGGGAATTTAACGAAAATTTTTAATATTAAATGAACATCCTTACTATTCAATTTATTAGTTATTGTCTGCTTAATGTTCATCCCTTTGTCTGTTTGTGTGCACATATTGCTGAATCCACTGGACAGATTTCCTGCACTTTTACATTTCAGGTGGATTTGATATGTAGCTATTCTTATGAAAAATAATCATTCACAATTATTTTTAACCTTAAACGAAATTATGTTATGTTATATGGTGAGTGTGGATAGCAGGGAAGCCGAACATCGCGACCATTGGTCTATTGGGCTATCTCACGGAAATAAGGATTGACGGAGAGAAAGACTGAGATAGTATGGCGGGAGAAATATGGCAGGGAACGGGAGAATACCGAGGAACCTGTCCACCATCACGAAACCTGAATGAGAACCGAACCTCGGTACGCCAATGTCTTAGCGACAATGCCAACTGCGCGGCTTAAATGAAATTAAGTAATTGCATTCATATTAAACATATTTTTTACATTAAACGAACTTAAATAATTTAAAATTTTTGTTATTAATCATCAACACCAACACAAATAAATGTAATAACTTGTAGTACATTTATTACAAACAAATGTTTGAAGAGATAAAATAGTTTCCTCTTTAGCAAGCCTCTTTAAATAGGAATGATGGAGTGGAAGTTAATAATTGTTTAGTAGGAATGGCTAATGATTTGATAAATAATTTGTGTCCACGTTGTCATAACACTGTAAAATTAGATTGTTAACCACGTTTATTATCGGATTGTTTTAAATCTATTAGAAGGTTTGTTTAAATAATTCATTAATGTTATTTTCGCATGTCCTCTTCTTAAGATTGTTAATTTATCGTATTTGTGTTTATTATGTAGGCTTGTTAAAAAAATGCATGATAAAGAGGAGACATATTTTATATCCTCGAAAATTTGTTTATAATAAATGTACTATAAGTTATTACATTTATTTGTTTGGTGAAGTTCATTCGAGAGCACCAACTTTACATACTTCTCTGGAGCGTTCTCGTGGGCGAAATCGTCGAGCGAAGACGAAGATGAGCTCCTACCAGCGGTACAATTCGGATCAACTGGCGCCGCAATTCGGTGCGAGTCCGGTTCTCCTTGAATCTGCCGCCCATGCGCTGTAACTGGCTATCTTCGGATGCACCATCTGGCGTATAGGTCTTTCGGCAAGCGCGATGCCGCAAGAAACTTGAGATGGTCCGTCCAATGCCTTTTCACACATTGTCATAGTCGTATTCAAGTGCTGAGTCCTTTCACGAGCTACTTTTGCGGACTTTTGCCTACTTTTTTGTAGGAAATGTTTTCGCACTGCCGCTGAATTCTTTTCGGCGATGTTGGCAAAAGGATGATATGTCGATAGAGTTAGAGACCAGCCATAGGCTTCGTTTATACTATCCCTCGCCCTTTCACAAGGCTGCTCGCTGGGTTTCTTCAGGGACTAATGTCAAGCAAGGTGAAGGTGGGCAAGGTCTTTGATGATCAGCACCGCTGGCCGCTTGAGCCTCGGTCGTCTTCTCTGTATCTCGACTTCTCACACTCTGGTGCTTTGGTTTCAGTCGACGTTGCATGAACGTCGCCGCTTGCCATTGTACAGCACCCGCGGCCGACGGCATCCGAGCGCAGACGCCGCCTTCTCCCGCAGCCAGCCGTGCCCAGTTCCCCGGCTTGCCCTATACCATCCCCCCCCCTCCCTGGTGCTCGCCGAGGAACCTCCTACCCGGCCTCTAACATGTGAACGGAGAGACCGCTTTCTCTCAGCGCTGCCACTCGATTTTCAACCGATACTTTTCTTCTCTGGGTCCGTATGTATATTCTTCGAAGGGGTGGCGATGCATTTCTTTCCCCCAACTTCGCTTCAACGCAACTCTGTTTGTTATGACATTATGACCGTTCCTTTTGTATCCACCAGTTGAGGGAGCACTTCTGAAACTGTTTACAGCTGAGGGAAAGATATAAGGAAGCTTTTAGTTTCGGAGACAATAGGCTTCATGGCTTAATTGTCTTTATATATCCTCAATTGAAGTTTATTTGAGCAGTTCCTGAAGACTTAAAAACATAGCACAAACCTTGGCGCTCAGTTGCGTGGGACCAGAAGTAAGAAACCCTATGATCATTGGGATAAGGTTTAAAGAGTGAGTTAGAAATTGAAAATAATCAGAGAGAAATAGCAATGTATTATAGAAATTTGACACAAGTGAAATGGTAACAGAAAAGGATGAAAGAGGAGCGCCGTGGAGCGAACGGCATTCGTGATTATGTTTATACATATTGTTTTGACGTTTCTTTTTGCATTTCCTTATTTGTTTTCGATCGTTTTCAGAAAAAAGTCAACTGAACATAAAAACGACTTTACAATATTATTATTGTTTTCAATAATTATATTAAAGGTTATAAGTTATAATCTTTCATATATAAAAAAAATTCTATTGATTATTATTTTACTATTTTCATTTTATCTTACTATTCTTCCTGGACATCTTTCTTCTCTGTTATTTTGTTTTCTCTGTTTGTATTTGCATCACGTTAAAACTACTGAATGGATTTTGTAAGGTTTGAATTGAGAAAAAGCTTACCTGAACAATTTTTCTAACGTATTTCAAACCTGAGACAATTCCAAGAGAAGTCAAAAATAATCATGAATAATCTGAGGGAAATAAAAAAACAAAAGAACAACGCAACAATCACGTTCAAAATAAAAAAGAGATACACATGATGCCAAGTAGTAACGATTGTTTTGAACAGTGAACTCGAGACGTATTGTTGCGATGAATGAATTCTGAGGTTGGAAGAAAAAAATGGAGTTGTTTTCCGAGGTGTAAAGCAAATATGTATTACAACGTTGTTTCATCGAAGATAATAGGAATTATCTTGAGCCAACGTTCCTATTCCCTGCAATAGGAAATGCATAACTAAGATTGACATGCATTAAACTGCAGAATTAAAGTTTACTTTGGTGAGAAGGATTTAGGAAATAATCCCGATCACTATACAACGTTCTAAAGGGTTCGAAAGCCGAAGAATCCAACGAAGAGGAACCGAATTATCCACTCAAGTAATGGGATATTCAAGAGGTTAGATCGAAGATGATTCAACAACAAGTTTTGTAAGTATGTCTTTAATTCTCCTTAACACGGACGGTCCAAAGACACGAATACATTGACCATCGACTTTCATTCAAGTACAACAGTTTAGCTAAGACAAGTAACGAGTATAAAGTTAAAGAGTCAAGAGTTCAAAGTAACTATACTTAAAGATTTTACAAAGAGACTTTTGTAATCTAATCTTGAAGCGAGGTTATCCAAGCGTATTACTGAATAGTTAAGAAGAATATGATTTACATTCAGTAATTTCATATGAGTGAACTAGGATAACAAAATATTTGTAACAGACTTTTTTAAGAGAATGTATACTCTGTTGTTTAAAAATCTGTCTTAGTTGTTTTTCTCACAATTTAGTTTTCACACGAAGTTTTTATAGCGTGTAGTTACAAGTAATCTTCTGCTGGAGCAAGGGTTTATATTATAACAGCTCCCCGTAGGTTCAACACCCTACAGATTTCCATAAAATTTGGAACGTTGCATAATTACCGTCCACGTAATATTTTTGGGTCTCCAATCTCCCCCTTCTATCTTTCAAAATTAGATACCTTTCTTTGTTGCATGTTTATTCCCATACTACGTCATGGACTTCTGAGCGTATTTCTAGTTTACAAATCATTATGTTGTACTAGGAATAACATATTACTATTGAGTTATTAATTTATTCGTTTAAACTGTGTTTTGGGTAAAGACTTTTGAATTAATTATCGATAATGCAAAAAAGGACTTAATCTAATACTATTTAATTACTTGTTAAATTGTGGCCAAGCAATTTAACTAATAATTTATTTCTGGAATACATCTTCAGGAGGGTAAACGAAATCGTTTCCATGTTGCAAAAATTACCTAAATTTTATTTTCGATTTCTAGTAGAGGATTATCTGTTTTATTAATTACTAGCAAAAATACCCATGCTTCGCTCGTGTTACAAAGAGTTGTTGTGATGTGGATGACGAAGAAATTGTAGTTGTGAAATCACTTTAAGGTTTTCCAATTGGTAAAAAAAGTCCCTTGGTAGTTTAATGAAACATTCCTATTTTATAAATCGATAAACTCTAGATATGAAATTAATATCGAGATCGAGGAACATAATACTTTCCTCCCGTTCTGTTCTTCGCCACACACTTATCAATTCAAACCTTCCCACGTTGGTAAAGACATCACATGATGATTCCAAAATAATGTTATATTCTGATATTGCAACTCAGTAAAATAGCCTTCAGTAATTTTGCCCCCTACCCCCGTTTACATCCCCTCACCCAATCAAAAATAAAGGAAAGAAAAGTCATTGAAGCTGTTTCGAGATTAGTGTACCCTGAGAAAGTTTGCCCACCCCTTTCCCCTTTTACACATGTTACGACCAGAAATTTGAAAATTCGTCGAATAATTATCTTTTCGATATTGACCAAGAATATTCATGTGAAATTTCGTGTTTCCAACTAAAGCGGTTTCAGAATCTTCAAGAAAGCTTGCCCTCATATTTACACCTCTTAGTCTGGATCAGAGGTTTTCTTTGTTTTGAAATTGTGAACATTTAATTAAAAAAAGTTAAGACAAATATTATTTATTTCAAAATAATAGAAAGAAAAAGAAAAAATTCCTTATCATAAATAAAAAATAAAAATTAAAAACAGGAAACAAACTAAAAAAAAAGAAAAAAAAATCCAAATATAAAAAAATATTGCCACCTAGCAGATTTGAACCCCTTAACCATACCCTCAAATGCCCGCGTTTGACCGCTGCTCCACAACTTTAGCATAGAGACATAAGAAATGATATAAGCCAAACTTGAAAATTAAACAAAAGTGTGAAAGGGATTTAGTTAGGGGAAGGAGGATGTGTCCAAGTTTCAATTGTGATCTGTTATTTCCGAAGGGTCCTAAAGAGTAATTCTGCAAAGTTTGGTGCAGATCGGTGAAAGGGTCTAGGAGTGAATAGCAAACAAACACACACATAAACTTACAAACGTCCTCCTTTATATATATTAAAGATAGAAAACAACGCTGAATTTTCCTTTGCGGTAGAGACGGAGATTAGAATAATTACTCTTATTTTTTAAGTGGACCATAAAAATGTATCGAATCAATTTTTAATGAAATTCTTATTAACTATTAATAAGCTACATACAAAATTTCTTAACTATTAATAAGTTAGTAGTTGCGACCCGTGAAATATTCACGGAAGTAAAACAAATTCCACATTTTTGAAAAACACAAGATTGAAAAAGATGTTCTGAGTTAATTTTTTTAGAAGCCATGACTTCCATAACAGCCCACATGTAATTTGAATATCGGCTTATCTGTTAAAATAATATTATAATATTGTTAAAATAAAAAAAAATGATTTACCACTTTCTTAGTAGCCAGCGCTGCGGTTTCTCATTATGAAACATAATGACAATCTGCTGCCCTAAAGAATAGGTTCGTCGAAATTGAGGCAATATTAACGGAAGTAAAACAAATGCTCCATTTTTGAAACACCCTGAAATTTTTGAAAAACACAAGATTGAAAAAGATGTTCTATGTTCATTTTTTAAAAGCCATAACTTCTGCAGTAGCCCACATATAATTTGAATGACTAAGCCAAATTTTATTAAAATAAAAGATAATCCCACCCAAAATATTTCATGTAAAATAAGTTGCCAAGACTCACATGCTCATAACGCTTTCACTGTTAAAAAGATATGAGATCTCATGTAGAGCCAAGCCCCTAAATCTACAAGGCCTAACTCTACAAGCCCTAACTCTAAAAACCCAATATCTTGGTCAAAAAGTATGGCTTGGCCGTTTCGTGGCTGTCGCACAGACAATCCCATGGAGTTATGTAAGGGATATGGAGTTACCAAGGCATACTTTTTGACCAAGATAGTGGGGTTTTTAGAGTTAGGCCTTGTAGAGTAAGGGGCTTGGCTCTACATGAGATCTGATAACTTTTTAACAGTGAAAGCGTTATGAGCATCTTGTCAACGTATTTTACATGAAATGTTTTGGGTAGGATGAAATAGTTCCATGAAACGGCCAAGCCATACTTTTTGACCAAGATATTGGGTTTTTAGAGTTAGGGCTTGTAGAGTTAGGCCTTGTAGAGTTAGGGGCTTGGGTCTACATGAGATCTCATATCTTTTTAACAGTGAAAGCGTTATGAGCATGTGAGTCTTGGCAACTTATTTTACATGAAATGTTTTGGGTGGGATTTCATTTCTTTTTGTCAGATGAGATCTGATAACTTTTTAACAGTGAAAGCGTTATGAGCATGTGAGTCTTGGCAACTTATTTTACATGAAATGTATTGGGTGGGATTTTTAGATATTAATAAAATCCAAAGTATAACAGCTAGATAAATGAAACGTAGCGTATTTCATTAGTCTGCTAGCTGCATCTTATCCTGAAAATTTGAGCGCTCTAGTATTATTTAGGCCGAAGCATTGAGAGTACGACGTATTTCAGATCTTAATAAAATCCAAAGTATAAAAGCTAGATAAATGAAACTTAGCGTACTTCATTAGTATTGTAACTGCATCTTATCCTGAAAATTTGAGCGCTCTAGTATTATCCAGGCCGAAGTTATGAGGATTCGGTAATACATACCAGACCCCCCCCCCTTTATAAAGGGTTGGAGGGTGAAAGTTACGGATTTCTTAATTTTTGTGTTGTTTGTGTGCTAATCCTAACCTGCATGCCAAATTTCAGCTTTCTAGGACTTCAGGAAGTACCCTAGAGGTTTTGATGATCATGAGTCAGTCAGTCAGTCAGTCAGTCAATCAGTCAGTCAGTGACGGAATCGACGTATTTTAGGTATTAATAAAAATCCAAATTATAAAAGCTAAATAAATGAAACTTAGCGTATTTCATTAGTCTGCTAACTGCATCTTATCCTGAGAATTTGAGCTCTCTAGTATTATCCAGGCCGAAGCTATGAGGTTTCGAAAATACGACGAAACACTTCGAGAAAAGGTCCGTAGTGCCCTTCCTGCCATCGGCTCGTCTTGGCGGGGCACTGCCGTGCCCCCAGATAAAAACTTATTTACCAGTTTCAACATTAATAATAACAATAACGAATGTCCAACAGCCAATACCAATTATCCTGTCTGGACAACAATGATGGCACATGCTTCGCCGTTGCCCCCTACTTGTTCAGTAGTGAGCGAGTGGCTACACAGCCGAAATTATGTAAAAGCCGAGGTTTTACAAATTCTCTGATAAATTTTGACGCATGATTTCACGCAATTCAGTGTAAACTTCATTTATGCGGAAAAGAAAATTTCAATACGCTGATAATTGTGTAATCGCGATCCGTCGCGGTGAAGTGGGAAGAATATTCGAGACGCCATGTTTAAACCTGGGCGTGACGTCATGCCTAACGTGTTCCAACGCTGCACTGTGATTGGTTATTTCAAATTACAAATTTACAAAGATCCGTACAATTTTTGCTTATTAATAGGATGATATACCAAATTTTACGGAAATCTATTCAACAGTGTTCACGTCATGCTAATAAACAGACAAAATGAACAAACAGAGGACTGAATGTTCAAATGACTACGCATGCTCAGTAATTAAACAGTTTACTGTGTACTAAAGAGTTAACAAAAAACTAAAGCTATTCTATATAAAGACAAGGGATTTTGCAAAAAAACCGAAGCTATGTATTTTAATGAAAATTAGGACTTATTACTTATTTATTAGCTTTTTAAGTTTTTATTCGTATCGTAATATTCTAAAAAAATTCCCATTAATTTTCGAGGAATACTGATGGTAAAATATTATCATCTTTAAACCCTTTATCTGAATAAATATTAGCTGATTAAACTCTCTTATCTCCTCGCTTAACTTTTGCACACCCAACAAAGTAAGATAAGAAAATTCTAATGAATAATTTTTCATTTTTATCTTCAGTTGAAGCCGAAATGATGTATAGAAGGGTTGCTCTTGTAATTATTCTCTTTATAAGCTGCGTCTCTCCTAAAGGTAAGTGAAAAATAAGTTTAAATAGTTCAGAATAGAGACAGGATAGTTCAGAATATAATTATTAAGGGTATTTATTTTGTAATAAGATATGTTAATTTTTAAGAAATGAATATTGGGCAATCAAATGTCTATTATGGGATAGTCTGATAGGATGGGAAATAGAATACTTTCACAAAAGACAAAGTTGGAGAGAAAGAAAAAAAAAAAATCAGTGAAGCATCTTGACAGGAAGTATTCGCAAAGAGGAGAGTAAAATGCGTGAAAATAACCTACGAAAAATCTCTTAAGCCGACAATGATCACTCCGCCTATAAAAAAGCACGTTAATTCTGAGCCCGTCTAATAATATGTATAAGTAATTGTGCAGAAATTGATAATACTGTAATACTTTGAATGAATGATTAACAAGTTAACTATAATTATCAATTCCTGGTAATATTTCATTTTGCAGATAAAGAAATGCAGTAAGTTCTTCATTAAATTTTCTTATGAGTTTTATTTCATGAAGACCATAATTAACAGTACACAATGTATAAATTAATTACTAATATTTGATTAAGTGTAAGTTAAATATAACGTACCTTTCTTTTCAATCTTAACACAGCTTCCAAACGATTATGTTTTTCATTGGCATGGAATATTGAAATTTAGTGTTTTATGTTTATGTTATTATACAAATTTCTTTACTGATAAAAAAGTTCCTCTGGTGTGTCCTGATTTATTTCTTGTACTTAACATTTTATTATCTCTATCAAATCCATTCAATTAAGCCGTGAATCATTTCCTTTATTTTTTCTGCGACCTTGATTTATATGATTTGATCCCAATGAAAAAAAATGTCCTTTTCCATTTCTAATTTAGCTTCATCCTTCTTTGTTTTTGGTTCGGTCACAAATCTACAATCGTTCATCCTTTTTGTTTTTTTTTCCCAATATCAACTTATTCTTGACACACCTCGTTCCGAAATTGATAGCATATCAGTATGGACTGTCGTCACAAAGTGTCTCGTCAGAAACCATGACATGAGATCAGTGTACAAAGGCCGGTTGCTACAGTTTCGGTATAGTTGAGTGTTACAGTAAGCGATTGTCACTTGAGATTTCTCTTTCAGAAAAAAAAAAAAAAAAAAAAAAAAACTGAAATCAATTTTAGTGCTTCTTTCGTTATGTTTGAGAATTTTAGGAAAAACTCAAACTTTGAAATATTTTTGCAAATTTTTCAAGTTTTTACAGCCATGCTACGTTGCACACGATGTAAACAGCTGTCAATTTGCTCACTCTAGAAAATTAAAATTATTTAATATTTATAACGAAATAATTGAAGTACTGAAACTCATTTCTCAAGTAGATTTACAGAAGTAACTTTTTACTCGGCAATGTATTTTATCAAATAATTTGACGTAACATTAACATAAATTATCTAGATAGAAAATGTAAATTACATTATTTAGATGTTAGTTTTTCTTCTCCAAATTAAGTTATTAACAGCGTAACTTAATATATCTCAAATTCAACATATGGCAACGAAATGTTTAAATAGTTTTAGAAATGCAGTATTGAGAACAAAATAAAAAAAAGCAGTGTAACTATTTGATGCATAATTTATTACGTAATTAAATTGTCTAAACTGTTTAAGAAATAATCTGGAATATGTGTGTATAAAGATAAATTCTTTAATTTGATTTCTTTTTATTTTCATATAAAGCTTTCGAAAACTTTTATAATTTTTGCAGGACCACAAGTGTATAAAAAAAGGTAATAAAAAATATTTTTACAAACACAAATGCTGTTTTCTCGTTTGTAATTTTTATTTACAGCTATTTAGAATAATATTTTTATTATTTCCTTTGTAAACCAGCACAGTGTAGTGCACTTTTTTATTTATTTTTAATCTTTTTATATTTCCGAAACAGTGTTTTCTTTCAAATCTTAAGCTGAACACAACACAGCCACTTTCACAATCTCATTAATCAATTCCTGTCTACAATTTTGTTTTATATAATTCTTTTTTGAGTTAAATTCCTAATAAACGACAAACAAAAATATGAGTTAAGCCATTTTATAGCCATTTTATCATTGAGACAAATAGAACAACACAAGATAAAAATACATTGGAAAAGTGCAGATGAACAGTAACGATGACCGTTTAACATACCGGTTAATGAATTACAGGATTAAAGCTACCTATGTAGCAAGAAGACACGGGGAGTGCTTTGGAATCATGCCGCCCAAGATAGACAACGATGGAAGAAACTAGGAGAGGCCCTTGCTCCGGATGGGGATTGTACGGGCTGATGACTGAATGAATGAATGTAGCTTGTCAAGGAAGTAGAGTCTGGAACGTCCGTTTCATCATTGTTATGAATCGTCAGACAGACTTATCATTTTGATTACAAACTCTGAAAGACATGAAAAATTATGGAACTCACAAACGCTCCCTGGTGTGAGCTAAGCCAACAATAAACAAGAAAATAAAAATCTCTGTTACTCGACAGAATTATAAAATTTGGCCTTCAGCTTTCAAGCACATGTGACTATTAAATTGAAAAATAAAAGCCACAAAACATAAATCAATATCAGAAATGAATTTACTCAGCATGCACAAGAAAACAAAAGAAAAATAATAATTCATGCCTATATCTGGTTTTCTTATTATGCTGAAAATAATAAAAAAAATTAAATAATTGTCACTAAATGTACAGCTCTCTATGTCAATTGTTAGCCAGGGTCCATCGTGTCCATTTAGACCTGCAAACGATAGGCAGACCAGTGACAAGTGGAAGTGTCTCGTGTACTGAACGTGTCAACAAGCGTCATCTCTTGCTTATGGAGACGTTTCCAGCAGGATGGAAATGTTGTCCGACACTACAGCAGAGGACGTCCACATGTCATCGCACTCCGTGAAGACGTTGTTGCTAATGCTGATCTGTTGCTAATGGCCAGACGGAATCCCCAAAGCACGGCACACCATCTTGCCAGGGAGCTGGCAGCAGAAACACAGACCACTGTATCTATACAAACATTGTATAAGTAACTCCATGCAGTTGGTCTGTATGCCAGGAGATGTATCCCCTTGAGGTGCATCCCCTTGAGCGAAGGTCATCGGTGCGGACGCACCATGGCAACAGGCACAATCGAGCCATGTCTTGTTTTCTGACTAGTCCGTTACAGTCTAGAATGTGATTCACAAGGGATCCGCAACTGGAGGGAGCAAGGAAGCGATGCCAATCTTGCTTACATCGTCGAATACGACCGGTACGGGGTTGGCGGTTTGATGATGCATGTGGGGAATCATTATGTTGGGCTCTCGTACACTACTTGCATATCGTCGACAGAGGATCCGTAACTGCCCAGGTGTACAGGGACAATGTTCTTTACCAACATGTGTGACTTTTCAGGGGTGCTGCTGGTCCAGAGTTTCTGCTCAACGCTTGTCCGCATCAGGCTCGTCTGATGGACGAGTACCTCCAACAAGAGAACATCCATCGTTTGAAGTGGCCTACACGTTCCCCGGAACTGAATCCAATCGAACATGCATGGGAAGCTCTCGGAAGACGTGTTGTTGGACGCATTCCACCACCATGAACTCTACCCGAGCTCAGGACAGCATTGATTGAAGAGTGGGATGTAATCCCCCAAAGTTTGGTTGATACTCTGGTGTGCACTATGCCAGCATGGTTGCATTGCTTGCGTAGCTGTGCGGAGGGACCACACAATCTACTGAACGTTCTTTATGCCTTCCCTAAACAGCTAGATAGTACTCCTGATGCTTCTATCTCAATGACATTTCGGACATTTTTATTTCTTCTGTTAGATGCAGTGCTGCCACCTGTGCATTTTGTGTGGAGATGGTGTTGGGAAGACCTTCTGCACCCCCTCCACCAAGTTTGTTTCCAACCGGACAACCAGAGCAGTTCATTTTGAAAAAAACCCTTAATTTAAGATCATCAGTGTATTTCATTGAATCTGGCAGTTTCTTGATCCCTATCGTTAGATCTGAAAGATTACGAAAGTTCTTATGACTAATTAGATACATTTACCTTCTTAGATATTTTAGTTGATGTTAGTTTCTAAAAATACGACTTCTATATCCGTTGACTTAGTAATCGAATAACAGTAAACCGTTGCCTTAGTAAAGGACTTCATTAAGATTTAATCAATAGGTTTCAATATTATAAAGTATCAAGTGTTCTGAATTCTCAAAACTTTCATTCAACAAAAATAATTGTAATGAGTCTGAAATATCTTATGTTCCTTTTTTTTATGAAACTATTCAATCTTAGTTTCCTTTATTTTGCACTGAAGTAAGAATGCGAAGTTACAGAGAAAGAGAAGTAATTAAAATAGTAAAAATTGTTTTTCAATATTGTAAAGTCAATGCAAATAAATCTTTTTCTGAATAATACCTATCTTTTGATGCTTTGTTTCAGTAATTTTTCAGGACCAATACCGGTATGTGAAGGCAGGCCAAGATTTAACTGTACCCTGTGAAGAAGGAGAAACATGTAAATTTTATGTTCAAAATTTTACTCTGCCTCAAGAGATTATAAACTGCAAAACTACAGTGAAGAATGTAAACGCCACCTTCGATCATAGTAAATTCTATTGCTACAAATCCGATGAACTAACCAAAAATGTTACAATATATGTTCTGGGTAAGTAGATTGAAATCGTGTATATTTAATAGTAAAACAGCTATTAAATGAAAGTATTTGTTTCAAAGGTCATCTCATATTAGCAACAATATTACAGTCCGTTTGTTATATCTGTAAAGACACGTGATCAGAGTTAACCAATCATTATCATTTCCTTTCTTCACTAGTTATTGCTTGGTCGCGTGTGGAATGTCGCATGTTGTAAGTTACTTCAGGTGTTTATATCCTATTTGTCCTCGCCATAAATTGTTTTATTTTTACTGTTTTTTTGGGGGGATTTTCAATATTAAGAATAATTTTATTTATTTATTTATTTTCGATTTCATAAAAAGGTTTTTTTTAGCCATCCATTTCTATATTCAGTGTTGGCTGCTCTGTTTTCTTGCCCGGAGTTTAAAACAGTGGGCTAGGCTTAGTGGTAAGCGAGGCTTCGGTTTTCTTCAAAACATTGAACACTGAATGAGATAAATACCTGCTGCTTCAGCCGTTTAATGCTAGAGATAGAAGACTTGAAATAAAAAATGACATTCCAAATGACTCCTCTCGATTGATCCTTCAAACAAAAGTTTGCACAAATGAACAACGGTGTGTTTTCAGCAGCCGCTATGTTCAGAACCATGTTCAAAACGGAGTAACCAATTATCAATCGTTGAGCATATATAAAGTTATCACGTGTCTTCATAGACACAATGAATGGACTATAGTAATTTAGAATAAGTCTAATAAATAATACATAATACATTTATGTATTAAATTATGTATTAAATATGTATTATTATGTACTATATCTATGTCTTGATTGTTTCGCCAGATGCCGAGTTTAACTTATGTTTTTTGCTCGTGAATTAAAGTTGTATTCAGGTGTAATTAAAATATGAACCTTAATATTATAAACAAGTTTATAGCTTCCATAATTTTTGTAATATTTATCCAAGAGTTAACAAGCTTCTAATCGGTGGCGTCACTAGGGGGGTGCGGGGGGTGCGGACCGCACCGGGTGACACCATCACAAGGGGTGACACCAAAATGCTTTTATAAGATTTTCCTTTTTTTTTTTTTGGTTGAACATATAATTTTTACAAGGTTTTTTTTTGTTTTTTTTTTTTGGTTGAACAGATAGTTTTAGAAGGTTTTCTTTTTTTTTTTTGGTTGAACATATAATTTTTACAAGGTTTTTTTTTGTTTTTTTTTTTTGTGGTTGAACAGATAGTTTTAGAAGGTTTTCTTTTTTTTTTTTGGTTG
>JAFIDM010034989.1:0-11259 GCA_023159025.1 Thereuonema tuberculata | reverse complement strand
GAGGGGGTGACACCATGAGCTACCGCACTGGGTGACACCAACCCTAGTGACGCCTCTGCTTCTAATTAATCAACAAGAAAATCAAATCAAACAGGACTACAGCCTGGACGGAAGTCGAATTTTCTCCAACCTCCAGGCCATGGACAATTCAACGAATTGTCGAACAATGCACAGTATGATGGAAGAATAAAAATATTTATTGCTAACGAAATGCAAATACGAAACCAATTTAACTTAATGGGAAAACAACATTCACAATTCTATTCAGTTTATTTAAAACAAGAAAATTTCTTCCATTTATGAAAATATAGCATGTGGTCTGACAAAGAAAGAACTTCTTGATTATCTAAGTAGAGGAAAAGAATCAAAAAAAATAACATTAATAATGATAACGTAATAATTGAAAGAAATCCATTAACAATAAATATTACTCAACAGAATAATTTACATTTATTTTAAATAAAATACAACATGCTTCATAGCAATTTTGCAACATTTTCAACTGAAATAGAATTGAAGTATAACATTAACATTAACTACTTGTACATCAAATTTTATTGAAAAATAATTAACAACAATTATTACAAAACAATACGTCAGGATAAAATTTTAAGCTAGATGCTAACAAAAAGTTTTCATGAACTTAAATTAAGGGATGACAAAAAACTTGAAGGTAAAAAAAAACAAAACAAAACAAACGATTATAACCTCATAACATTATTAAAAAAAGGGCTTCCAATGAAATAACATTTTCTTTTCTTTTCATTAAAGCTATAATCTAATTGTGGTTGAATAAAGGCTTTATAAATACGTAATAGGCTAAACAAACACTACTCCATGTAGTATGAGAAAGCATTTTTAGGCAATTTAATTTAAAAACACTTAAATATTGAAATGCCTAAAATTGAATTGCGAAATTAAAAATCCCTATTTGCAATATTAAAATAGGTATTTTCCTAAGATTCTGTTTGTTATTTAAAATTACATTCTTTATCCAAAATGAGGATAAGAAATTTATGTTGAAATGCACAGGGGAGTTTGAGGCCACCAAGTGTCATCTTGGGTTCAGGAAAGATCCCTTGACTTCGGAAGTAACGTAGAGAAAGAGAGAGAGAGAGAGAGACTTTGACGCAGAATGGAAAGCAGTTAGAATCAGTCCACTAATGGAATCGGTTCAAAGATAATTTTAGATATTTGAGGTTTTTTTGCAATAATTCAGGGTAAACAGTAATCAAAGGCAAATTATACAAATCTCTGTTGGTGGAAGAAAGTCTTACTGGAATAGCTTCGGCTTATTGTTTAATGTTTTGGAAATCATCTAATGAAATAACAATGATTCAGCTTGTTCTGAGATGCTGCCATCTTCTTTTCTTTGCAAGGGTGGAGAAGAATTCATAGATCTTACAAATCCTATTCCAGAGGGTCTTTGAAGAAATTTCACTTTTGATGGAAGATATATAACGTTGCCAGGGGGTTACTCGTCGGATAGCTCGTACTCTTTTGAAAGCTAAAATACTGAAATTGAAAGATAAAAGACCCAGAGTGTTTCGTAAATTTTTTCAATTTAAAATGATCCTGTATTACAAAGGTGTTAAAAAGGTAATGACTTCAAGATTACATTTACTAGTGAAGACGATCCAGTGAGCAGTTTCAAATTACAAGCGAAAAGGAGTAGCAGTAAAATGAAATTCTTTCAGAATGACCAAGAAATTGCCTCCAGGTTCATTAATGACCCCCCATGAGAAATAAGGAAAGTGAAGCAGAACCTAGTGCTAAATTGATTGTAGAAAAGGACGTTAAGTGTGTAGATGGTCCTCTACTGAACATACAAACTAAAAGATTTTCGATAATAGTTTCTCTGTTATTTGTAGACGAAAACCCCAAGACTGGAGAATGAGCATTGAAGTCTCTATAGAATAAAAAAAAGTTAATAATTCCTCAATGAGCTTGTCAATATCTTTAGCGAAACGGGTATTCTTAGGGACGAGCTACCAAAGTAGTGGTAAGTAAAGTTTAAATTTATCAAAAATTTATCACAACTCTTTATCCAGCAGTCTTGAGCCCGATATCTGCATAGATTTAAGTCATATTACCCAATATGTTTCAGGACCTTCAACTGGGCGTTCCTTACTTTATCGTTTCGACGCAAAATGATCGGTATGTGTTCTTGGAAATTTTAGAAGGCTCACATCACAGATACCAGTAAATATTTGCTGGATATAATTGAAAAAATAAGCGCCATTTCCAGGCCTGGTATACTACAGTGGAGTATTTATTCTAAAAGTTTATTCTCTTTCTAAGTTTAATGTAAACTGCCCACTTCCATACAATCAGGTCCTTTTTTAGGTTCAGTAATGTTAAGAGGTCTTGTAATGAAAAGTGTTTTTTTTTTTTTTTACTTATAAGGGGATGACACACCCTGTATCTTATGTGAGTGCCCTTTTGTAAGATGAAAGTTTACTTGAAGTACTTCAAAAATGTATATAATGTAGGTTTTGGGGCCAACGCCCTATAGATTTCGAGATATTCGCCGTTATTTTCATCGATTTTCAAATATTGCCTTATTAGTTCACTGCTGTCATAAGAAAGCAGGTGTTACTGTCGACTAAAGGTATGTGTCTGGCCTTCAAATCAAAGTTGGTTCCCGAGTTCGAGTCCACTGAAGAATGCGAAGTATTTTTTTTTTATTTCCCTTTTTTTTTCTTTTTAATTTCTTTTTTTTCTATTTTTATTTGTTTTATTCTTTTTTTGTCATCTTTCTTTATGATAATGTAAGTTTTTTCCGTTTATGTTATGAATAATAGACAGAAAACCAATATAAGATTAGAAGTAAATAAATAATATCCTTGTTAACTTTGGTTTTTAATTAATTAGTTACTTAATTAATTATTTTTTTTCTTATCCTGTTGTGAAGATACTCTTTTACTGTCTGTATTTAAAATTATTTCTATTGTGCTTTTATTTTAGAAAAAATTAAGTTTTTATGTAAGAGTTTCAAATGTAATACTTCACTAACTGAATTTTATTTTTTCTTTATTATAAAAAACAAAAACAAAAACAAAAAACTAAGTTAGTATTCTATTTAATTTTGATTTTAATTAAAAATACTTTAATTCAGAAGAATAAAGTAAAACATATACTGTATATAATTACTTAACTAACTTTTTTTTTAATATGCTAATACTCATTTTTTTTTTAAAAAAAAAAAGAAAAGTTATATTTTTAAAAAATGTTTTGTTTGGCAGTGCTCTGACAGTGTTGATCATTATATGAATTTTAAGAGTTAATATAAATAATAACTCTTCTTGCATTTTCTTTCTCAAAGCTGGAAAGACATCTTTCAATTTTACAGCTTTCACACAGCACTTTTGTTAATAATATAATATTTGAATCATTAAAATTTATTGATAGAAATTCTAAGCCTATTCATTTAAAATTAAATACGTACGTAAATAAACAGCTATTTAAATAGTTAAATAAGTGTGTAAGAATTAAATTGAGAAGTTTGAACGGAATGCACGTTTACAATAATGATAAACACATGCGGTTGTCAATGGATTAAATACTTAACAGTTCCAGGGTTGCAAATTTGGATTAAAAAGTTGCTTATGTGTTGGACAAACTGATAACAAACTAAACTGCACATTGAGATTAAGATCCCTTGCTACAAGTATGAAAGAAAGTCGTAATTATTGAAAGATGCATTTCTTAAAAAAATAATTAAACGAAAAGAAAATAAGAGTATCACCTAAGCAAACAAAAGAAAAGAAATCGCCTTTCTGATTCGTTTATGGGGAAGGAATTGGGAACGGCCGTTTCGTCCATCTGCGGACTCATCAGCCCAAACCCTGCCTTCCTCGATAAAGGAATCAGAAAGGTGAGATCCCCTTAATGAAGGCCACCACCAACCTGGCAGTAACCTCACAAACAAGAAAAAATAAGAATTTTTTTTTAATTTCCACAGCACGTTAAATGTTTTGTTTACTTTGTAATTTTCTTTTGTGAACCTTCTGTTCCTTTTAAATGATGCCTTTTTGCCTACTAGTTGTAGGAAAAGGCTTTGGGTTAGCGTCTAGCGACGCACCCTTTAATTTTCTTGTTTTTTATTGTTTGTGAGGTCACTGCCAGGTTGATGGTGGCCTTCACTAAGGGATCTCACCTTTCTGATTCCTTTATGGGGGAAGGCGAGGTTTGGGCTGATGAGTCCGCAGAAGGACGAAACGGCCGCTCCCAATTCCTTCCCCATAAACGAATCAGAAAGGCGATTTCTTTTCTTTTGTTTGCCTAGGTGCTGCACTTGTTTTCTTTTTGTTTAATAATCTCCACAGCACGTTAAATATTTTGTTTACTTAAAAAAAAAATTATCTTTTTTTTCTTCTTTTTTTTTATAAAAATGAGTATTAGCATATTAAAAAAAAGTTTAGTTACTTAACTAATTATGTACAGTATATGTTTTATTTCATTTTTCTTAATTAAAGTACTTCTAATTAAAAACCAAAATTAACGATATTACTAACTTTGATTTATTTATAATAATAAAAAATGAAATTCAGTTAGTGAAGTATTACATTTAAAACTCTTACATAAAAATTTAATCTTATCTATATATATAAAAATGAATGTATCTTTGTATCTTTCTTTGTTTCTTTGCTCTTTATACACTCCTAGGCCCTTTGGCCTATCTGGACCAAACTTTGCAGAATTACTCTTTAGGACACTGGGGAAAAGATAGGCTACCTTAGAACCCGGACCCCCTCCCCCAAAGGGGTTGAAAAGGGGTAAAAGCCCTGAAAAACCCAATATCCACCTGGTGGTGAAAATAAGAACTACACAAATATTGTGTAAAGTGAAAAATTCGCTCTCCTATGGGGGGGCAGGGACACCACACTTGGGTGGGAGGAAGCCAGCACAAAGGCTGAAGTGTCCCACCCCGACCGACACCGGGACCTTACATTTAGGGCCCCTTCTCGGGCCCCCCAAGTCAATTGCAAAAAAAATGAAAAATTCGCTCTCCTATCTGGGGCAGGGACACCACACTTGGGTGGGAGGAAGCCAACACAAAGGTTGAAGTATCCCACCCCCGACCGACACCGGGACCTTATATTTAGGGCCCTTCTCGGGCCCCCCAAGTCAATTACATATAAGAAAAAATTCACTCTCCTATGGGGGCAGGGACACCACACTTGGGTGGGGGGATTGCGACACAAGGACCTAAGTGTCCCACCCCCGATCGACACTGGGACTTTATATTTAGGGCCCCTTCTCGGGCCCCCAAGTCAATTGCAAATAAGGAAAAATTCGCTCTCCTATTTGGGGCAGGAACACCACACTTGGGTGGGAGGAAGCCAACACAAAGGCTGAAGTGTCCCACCCCCGACCGACACCGGGACCTTATATTTAGGGCCCCTTCTCGGGCCCCCCAAAGTCAATTGCAAATAAGGAAAAATTCGCTTTCCTATGGGAGGCAGGGACACCACATTTGGGTGGGGGAATGCGATACAAGGGCCTAAGTGTCCCACCCCCGATCGACATCGGGACCTTATATTTAGGGCCCTTTCTCGGCCCCCCCCCCAAGTCTATTGCAAAAAGGGAAAACTTCACTCTCCTATGGGGGCAGCGACACCACACTTGGGTGGGGGGATGGCGACACAAGGACCTAAGTGTCCCACCCCCGATCGATACCGGGACCTTATATTTAGGGCCCCTTCTCGGGGCCCCTAAGTCAATTGGAAAAAGAGAAAAATTCGCTCTCCTATGGGAGACAGGTCCACCACACTTGGGTGGGGATGGCGACACAACGGCCTAAGTGTCCCACCCCCGATCGACACTGGGACCCTATATTTACGGCCCCTTCTCACGAGCCCTTTCTTTCTTTGAGTGGCATTGCAACGCATGCCGGATACAGCTAGTATTGCATAAAATCTTTTATTTCTCGGTCTGTCTGTCTGGCGCAATTGTTATGATTTGTGAAAATAAAAATAATTTCTAGAAGTTCACTACGGGAATCGAACCTGCAACATTCTGATCCGAAATTAGACGTCTTATCCATTAGACGCACTCGCTGGTTCTAAAAGCAGTCGTGGGTTGGGAGAATCCACTTTCATCGGGTAGTTGCGAGAAAGCAGTAGCACGTTGGGAGAATCCACTTTTCCCGGGTTGCTAGTTTTCTTAATAAAAGCACAACTGAAATAATTTTAAATACAAACAGTAAAAGAGTATCATCACAACACGACAAGAAAAAAAAAGTTTAGTTAATTAAGTAACTAATTCATTAAAAACCAAAGTTAACGAGACTATTATTTATAATAAATGAAGAACACAAAAACACTAATATGACGTCTTTGAGAATATTATTTATTTACTTTTAATCTTAAATTGGTTTTCTATCTAATATTCAAAACATAAACGGTAAAAACTTACATTATAATAAAGAAAGAAGGCAAAAAAAAAAAGAAAAAAAATATATCACGTCGCGCAGCTGACTCAAACTCGCTAACGTTGGATTTGGAGGCCACCGCCATATCGTTAGTCGACGTTAACACTTGCGTCTTTATAACAGCAGTGAGCTAATAAGGCAACACTTGAAAATTAAAGAAAATAACGCTGAATATCTCGAAATCCGTAGGGCGTTGGTCTCAAAACCTATATATATTTGAAGTATTTCATGTGTACTTTCCTCTCATGATACGGCACTCACATTTGAAAGATACAGGATGTGACGTCTCCTAGTTAGATAAAAATCCTTTTTATAGAATCTCATTAACATTTTATTTTAGCTGGGTTTTCACTTATAAAATTAAAATTTTTGCTTTCAGTTACTCCGGATGTCTTTGTTGAAGATTCGGAAGGAAACCGTCTAGATCCTGAAAAAGAAATTACAGTGAAGGCTTCTGCAAAAAACATCACTATTAAATGCGTTGCTAAAAATGGATTACCACAGCCCACTATTCAATGGGAAGACTATGGTAATAATGTAGGGGATTTTAATATTGTTGGTAATGTTATTGCGCAAAAAAATGGACTTTTTGATTTCGTAAGAACATTGACACTCAAATTTATAAATTCTGAACCATTTGTAAAGAATATTACCTGTAAATTTGAACACAAGGCTTTTGAATCCCCTAAACGGATATCTGTTGTGCTCAAGAGAGGAGGTGAGTTCATTTATTTACTTATTTACTTTTTTAAGTTATTTTTTTTCATAAACTTTTTAAGTGTGAATTTTATTTTTTTTACAAATATTTGAAAGCTTTCTGACTCATTAATTTTAAATGTACATGTAACTTATTTTGTTTAAAGTGAAAATTCAAGTATTAAAATCGTAATACAGCGTGTCTGTAATTAAAGTCTGTCGACCCCTCAATCAAAGATAAAGTCTGATGAAAGTGCCTATAGATGGGACCTACCTAACCTGATAACACAGAAACAGTTACGGTGGCCAAATAACACCAAGCGAAAATATTCCTCAGCCCTCGCATGATTGTTTTTCTGATGTAAACAAAACCACTTCTCATTACAGCGATCCGATGTGCTTCTACGTTATATTACTGAAATTCAACATAAAAAGAGAGAAAGAAAATAAAATTATTAAGGAATACATTACTGCAATTGTAATTTTTTTAAAAATAGTAAATTAAAGAAAAATAAATGAAAAAGTATTTTATTTGAAAATTGAATTTTGCCTTATCCGAAAGGAGTGAATTAAAAGTTGTTAATGACATAACATGTCATCAAAAATACTGTAAATAAAAGCTATTATTATAAATTATAATTTAAAAATTATTATAAACTGTTATCGAAATTCGGCATTTAGGATTTTTGATTCTTGAAATACAAGGGAGTTAGATGACGCCATTTTAATTTAACTGGTGATTGTATATTTAATGTTTAGATGGTATAGTGTTGCACGTGCTGTATGCTTTTGTTGCTACTGTTCTTTGATACAAGTTGTCGAGCTCAATTTGGGTTGCTAGGCAACCAAGAAAACAAATTTAGTTTTTCGTGGAAAGTAAGGGCGTTATGATATTTGACGTATAAAAACGTGTATTTTCTAGGAATTTAAACGTATATATATATATTGAGTCAGATTGTTGTAAAAACTACAGCGGAAAGTCTTCAGATTTACAACAATTGGTTAATTTATCTAATGACTTTTGGAACACAAAAATATATGAATCGTAGTCTTTTCTTGCTTAAAATATTTTATCTTGAGAAATTATTCAATGTTTAAAATGATAATTTCTTCAAATTGGCATTATTTTGACAATATAATAACTTAATATATGGACTACTTTTCGTAGCGAATGTATACATCTTGTAACTGTTTCTGCATTATCAGGTTAGGGACCTATAGTGTCACTTATGACTGTTGTCCATTGTCTTTTGTTCTTATAAACTGTTATAAAAGTCACAGTAGAGATATTAGTCAACCTTTTTCGGAAAATAATTTAAATAACAAAAGCACAGTTTCCGGACCAAGTACACTACTGTGGACTATTTACTATAAATGCTTCATTTGCTTGTTTGCTGTTTCTCAGTTTAATATAGTCTGTATATAGCTATATAGTACTGCTAGTGATATTGAGGCTGCGGAGTTCTTTGGCAAAGTAGACTGTATTTACTTCTCTTAGATTAGACCGAAAACAAAGTAAACCTCTTGCAGGATGCTTTATGATTACATTGTAAACTAGGAAAGTTGTTAATTTTACTATTAAATATAAATTTCTTCAAATTGTTTTTACTCTATTTCAGAGATGGTCACCACTACGGGATCTCCTCTCACGGCAGCTTCTACATTTCCGAAGAATATTATTCTAACAATAACGATTTGCAGTACAGCCATTTTTATCAAGAATTTACTCTTACTTTAATTAATATATTTTGGCGAGTTCTAAAGGTAATTTTTAAAAGCGTGCAGAATTATATGTATAAAAGTTTGTAGCAAAGATTTGAAATAAATGTGATACAAATTATAATCAGAAATAACTTAATAAAGCAAAATAGTGTAATAATCAAATATTTTTCGTATGTATCCTCTATTCTAAACATTAAGAATTGAATTTATGCAAATTCATTTTTCTAAACAACTGCTTATTAGAAGGAAAAAATATTTAATGCTGATTTAAAGAAAATTTTACATAAAGCTGCAATTCGTTAGAAGACTGTCAATTTTCATAGATAAAATTGCTAAAGCTCGAATTGTCCAGTTCCTAAATTCTTTAAGCAGTATTAGAACCGTCTTGTTTAGAATTTCACTTCCTATTTTTTTTGTTTTGTTTAACAAAGTCGAAATTGAATATGTATTGTATATCAAGCAGTAAGATAAACATAAAAATTTCAAAAGCCGAAATTTAATTTTATTAGTATAATTTTTTACTAAAAGTTTTACATTATCAAATTATATCATCACAAAATTTATTAATTTTCAAATTGAAAATTCGAGCCTTAGCAAATTTTCTCTCTAAAAGTAGGGAAAAAAATTACTTCTCGAATTACAGCATATTTGAGTAAAGTTAATTGTTCAATACAGCCTGATTTTACGAAATACTAAATAATGACTAAATAAAAGGCTATAAAGCTAAAACGCTGTTATTTGTAACCGAAACATTAGTTTGATGACTTTGAGTTGCATTTTAATGGATAGACATAGGTGAAGAGCAGTTGTCACTTGGTTTACTTTCACATTTTTAAAGGACTTTTTTTTAAAAAGCAGTTTCCAACAGTCTCCAAAATAATACGTTATCGTAAATTACACATATATATTATAATAAAATGAAGTCGAATAATTGAAACCTAAAAATAACAATTAAAATATTCAATTAAATAAACAATACAAAGTAGATAAAATAACAATTATTTAGTAAATTAAATAAACAATACAAAGTGGGAAACTACTCTTAATTATTTAAGTAATTTGTACTTTTTATTAAATCACTGATTTACTAAAAACTTGGCCTCCAATTTCTAAATATTTATGTCAATTCATTTTTAACATGTCTTTAATTGTCAACTAAAATATGAGGATAAACTTTATATTAAGGTTTATAATGACAATAAAATTTAAAATTTATATTATAATCAGAGAACTTGAAAGTTTCGATCATATATTCCCCCATTTCTATAATTACAGATTTCAGGTTTTCCTTTAATTTCTATCTTGATACTTTATTACAGATATATTAGTCATCTCTATCTTTTGTATCATCTTTATCTTTAATTTTTGAAAAATAAAATGATATGTAAATGATGTTTTGTTGAATAAGACTTTACTTAAAATGTTTTTTTTTTTGTTATTAAAGTCGTATAATATTTAAAAAATAGAAATAATATCTATTTTCCCATTTTATGAAAAAAAATCAATCCTTTAATTAAAATGTCTAAACTGGATTAATTTTAATTGTATCAATCCATGTGGGTTAAGGATTGACATTTATTGTTGAAGACGATGAGATATTAGTAGATACAAATCAATTGTTTAGTTCAATGCTTTTCTATGAGAATTTTTGGCCTGTTTTTGTGCTAATTTCTCAATAATGACCGTTTGGAAAAGACTCTAAATATATAAGCTGGATCATCCCTCATCCTCGCATTCGCATACCAACTTTAAGATATATCTTAAGACACACATACACAAACTCTCAAAAACCTCACTTTCCGATTGTAAAGTAAGCAAAACAAAAAACAGTGTGCAGCAATTCCAATTTTAAGGTAAAGTTAGATACAAATTTTATATATATAGATTTAACAAAACTGTGAAATGGAAGGAAGTTCATTCCACATCAACAGATGTACATGTCAGACGACAAGGTATGATATGTTGTGAGGATATGTGCATCAATAATGAGAACGGGAAATTGGTGACAAGCAAAGGTGGTATCTCAAGAACATTTTGATCTTCATCAAAGCATGTATACATCCAACACATTTAAGACACCTTGTCGTCTGCCATTTACATCTCTTGTCTGGTAGTCCTCCCATTCCACAGTTCCAGCCTCGCAAATTTCACACCAGAGCACTATCCAGTCTCATTGAAGGCTGTCTCTACTTCAAATAACTTCCACCAATGCGCCACGAAGTTTTAACACCACTCACCAGGTCCCTGACCTCTAATTTAAATAGTACAGACTTTCTTTTTAATTTTTTACAATAATTCGAGACATCCAATGAGGAATAAACTAGCATGTAACAAAATTGTAACGAAAACTGTATATGTGGAGATTTCATTATAAAGAATTATATTAAAAACATCTCTCAATTAAA
>JAFIDM010034684.1:0-11108 GCA_023159025.1 Thereuonema tuberculata | reverse complement strand
CTTCTCCTGTAACAGTTTTTCTTCGTTTCCTTTTCTTGGTTTGTACACTGCCATCAGAGATAAAGGCATTCATAATTTTGTAAAAAAAAGAAACAGAGCGAACATTATCTGGAAACCGCTCAGCATACAAGGCAACAGCATCGTCAACATTTCTCCTACATTCACAATAAATCAGAATCATTTCAATTTTCTCTTCTACGATTACACGATTCATTGTCCACCGGCAATTCTGTTCTACTATAGAAATGAAGGGTAGATCTGCAGGCAATAAAACTACTCACGCACAATGAAAGTTTTAGAGATGCTTTCAGTTCTAATTCTGAAAGATAAGTAAGCTCTGATCGCACTGCACTGCCTTTTATGATAGAGCAGTCCCCTTTTCGTTTTGTCGGAGGAATACAATGTTGAGAATGAGATTTCCCAATACAAGTTATGAAATAATTGCCTCTCCCACTATCGCAGCGTGGGGGTGGGGGGTTAATTCACGTGTTATTGGATAGTATTTTGATAAATATCACATACGTCTACATTTTTATTTCTCTGATTTCATATGATTTTTTTATTTCTTGAGATATCCCAAATTTTCAACAATGTTTTACCCATTTTGATTTTTGTCGATTACAGCAACCATCTGCGAGCAACCGCGTCGTACAGTATATCAAATCAATGTGAAATTTTCTGGAGAATTCGAATTTGCAATATAAAATGGGGTTCCTATTTACGTTTTTCTTCCCAACCCCTCACCTCATAGGGAATAGGGGTTGGGGGGGGGGGGTGGAGTTTGATATCATTGGATGTCCCCTCCGAGACGAACAAATTTTAATTATAAAGTTTTTTGATCCGATATGTAGTTTTCGGGATATTTCAATGTCTTCAGGTAACATGAACACCTTGTATATGTCACGAAAAATTTACAATTTTATCCAAATCGCAATTGAAGTAAATGACTTTTTTTATAGTAACTACTTTTATGTAAATTGTTTAATCTAATTAGAAATTTATTTACCAATTATCATTGCTTACTGATCTCATTTCTTAAAAAAATCAATTTTCTTAGTTAAAAATTTTTTGTTCTTGTTTAAATTTTCTTTAAAGAAGAAGTTTCTGAAAACAATTTTATTAATAACTTTAAAAGTAACTTGTGTTTTTCAGATTTTCTTTTTTCAGAAATTCTAATTTTGTAAATTGTGATATCTACCAAATACAGAATTAAAGTTAATCTTTTGCTGAAAACTTAAAAAAACCACAAATATTTTATGAAAAGGTCACAGTCTGTGTCAGATTTCTGAAGACCATTATTAAACACAGACGTATGTTTTCTTTCTGTTAGTTTACAGCAGAATGAATAGTGCTAAATAAAATCATTGTTATAGTTATTCAATAGTAAGAAATCATACATCTGTAAAGAACCTAATAATAGTCCAAAGAAATCTTAGACGGATTATAAGTCCAATTAGATTTAATTTAATAAAAGCATTTACAAATTAAATTTTGATATTTCACTCTCAGCACCCTTAAACCTTATATTCTTAAGATTATTTAAAGCAGAGTTAAGAACTAGATTAAGATTTACTTGAAGACATCCAGGGACCTTTTTTCAATATATTCAATTGTGGTTATCAACAGATTTCAAAAAAATTTCGAATTTTATTTACTATCCAACTATTTTATGTTTTGATAAAACCTTTAATACCTTTCCATTTTGTCATCTTTGAACGTCTCTTCAACAGTTGTTGCCATCATCAGAGAAATTACGAATCATCTCACATCACGTTTCCCAATGTCAAAACATTTAATCGATTAGAGTTGTATAGAATATTAATTTATGGCTACTGATTGATTTTGATATTTATGTAGAGAGGATAGTATTTTTCGATTATCTGAAGCCCACCTATATTGCGCAGTCGCATTTATACATGGACTCCCTCTAAACTCAATTTACGCCAAAAAACCTATTTAAAATGTATATTGGTAAATAGGTTCTTTGTTTACGCAATGAATAGGCAGAAGAACATCTTCGTCTGTATTTTGTCTGCAATTGCTGAATTGTATCCCCACAATTGTATTCCCCTTAAAAGAAAATATATTTTCTCGTTTAAAACATTTCTGTATTACTACATGTACTACCCTTGTCAAGACTCAAACGCCCGCTACGACTACACCCACTCGGCTTCCGATAACAAAACAGTACAGAGAATTTCTAAGAAATCAAGCGATTAAACTTAGAAAGTTTTATTTCAATCTCTTTATTTGGTTAAGTCTTAAAAAGAGATACAACTTAACAGAACTAATTTGCAGAGTAATTTATTGAAATGTATTTTAATTTCAGTGAACTTTGATCTGATTCAATGAAATATAAGAAAAATAAGAATTGACCTCAGGTGTCCATTATTTAAGTAAGTATTGATGTTTACAACTGATAGGAAATGAACATTCATCATCTTTAAAATTAGTATTCGAAAACCGCCTTTCTGAATTATTTCTGTTCAATGTGAAATAATTGATTAAATTCCAATGATCTTCTAAATCCAGTAAAACTGACATGACGTTTAGGATTCAATTGGAGAATATTTCTTATTCACATGACAATTAGTCCTTGTCATCAAAATTTTCCAAAAATTTTGGTACAAAAGTTAATATTATTAAGAACTTTTTGTTTTAATACTAATTTTGAAAAGGACAGTGGATTTAGTTTGATTACTTCAAGGAGAAAGAAATGCGTCAATTTTGGAAAGAAGTTCTTCAGTTTTAAAAGGACATTGGATTTTTAGTTTGATTCTTCAAAGATAAAATAATTTTTATTTACGATTTGGACATTTTAATTTGAAAAAAACTTTGGATTGAAGTTTTGATTTTTTGTTTCTATTCTTCAAAGATAAAGATTTTATTCAAAGTTTGAACAATTAGGACGTAATAATTTATAATAAAGCTTCGTGCTTCACATGGCACGGAGCATGTGACGTTTTTTGTTATTGTTTAGTTTAGAATTCATGGATGTTATTTAAAATATTTTTAATTTGGGAAGAAGGAAGATGGTTTCTTTTCCCTTTGTAAAAAGCTTGTAAAAGAATTTCCGATCAGAAATTCGAAATATTGCAGTTTGGATTTGAGGAGTTAAGTAATAAAATAGAATTTATGTAAGTTTAATATGGTAGTTTTGATGATTTATTAACTGTATATTGTCAGTTCACAATCTTTCGTTCTGTGAAGAAGAAGAATTGATTTTTTCATCAATGAAAAGGTATTCATTGAAATACTAGCTTCCATCATTAATGTAGTTGAACGTTGATTAATGAATGCGATTTGAAATGAGTAAATACTAGTATCGAAATTGGTAACTATAACTAATATAGTTTGAAGTCAATCTATTTCAGAAAACTGAATAGATTTTCTCATAGATTTAAGCTATTATTTTATCATATATTTTATAATTAACTAAACATAGAATCTTTACTTGCAAATACATATTTCCAATATCATAAAACGGATTGACTGTAGTAGTAATTGGTTTGATTCTTATTTATTTGAAAAATACAATTACCTTTCCCTTGTTCCTTCCATCAAAAAATAAAAAATCCTACTTTTTTTAAGCCCCGATTGTTCCGTTGCTTTGGTTGTGATCAATTGAATCATTGGACTTTCATCTATTAAGAATAAATTTCCTGATAAATTCAGAGAAGATTTAAAAAAAAACAAGCTTATTAATTGGAAATAAGAACAGTTCATTATTCTAAGAACTCGAACTTCCAGTGATATTTATACAGCTGATTTCAAATTAATAGCTGTTGATGTCTGATTTTATCTGTTAGTCAATTCCGAATATCAATATATTCTCTATTTTTTTCTTTTTTAAATCTGGGTTTTTTAATACAACAATTGCTTAGCTTTTATTTCTTCCTCATTTCTTATTTTTTTATTTTTTAATGCTTCTCAGTCCCATTAGGTATACTTAATATCTGTATACCTGTGGTATGGGGCTGAGAGTTTAATATATTAACTAAAAGTTAATTAAATAGTTAATAATAAAAATTTAGTCTATCACTTAGTATTATTTCATTAGTCATTCAATTGTCAATTATCTTAATGTTTAATTAATCCATCCACTATATCCGAGATCATTCTCTGTTTTATTTGCCTAAATGTCAGAGTATCTTTTTGATTAATGTTTATTTGACTAAAAATTTTGTATTTGACATAGTTAATTAACCTATATCCATAATTATTTTTGATATTATCAATTTCAAAGATTTTTGTACCAATTAAATCTTGTTTTTGATTCCTCCTCTAGTAAATTTTTTTCTCTTTTAACCTCAACATAATTTTTAATTATTATTTTATGTATAAATTTTTCATTTATTTTTAATATTCTGTATTTTTTTCTTATCCCTAATTGTTCTTCTTTTGATTTATATTTAAAATTTTTGTAGACATTATTAAATATTTTCATTGTTAATTTGTTAATATTCGCTATCTGTTGTTTATTTATATTAACCCAACAGTCTAAACCATAATTCAAAATTGAGTCTACTAGTGACTTATAGATTATAAGTTTTTGTTTGAATGGGAAAACGTTTTTAATGTGATAAAAAAGATAAGAATATGAACTCAGTTTTCCCATTACAAACTCGTATTGACTTTTCCAAGAGAATGTGTTGTCCATATATATATCTAGATATTTATATTTTGAAATTATTTCAACTTTTTTACAATAATATGCGTTCGTTAGAAAATTACTTCTTTGAACATTCAATATCATGTAGATTTATTATTAAATTATTGTGACAGTCTTTTATTTTTGTTTTTAATTATCATTATTTTTGTTTTTTCCCCGTTTATTTTCATTTTATTTATATATGACCATTTGTTTATAGTATTTAAGTCTGTTTGTAATTTATTATAAGCTTGAATTTGGTTTTCATCTGTAGCAATCAGTATTACGTCATCCGTATATATAAAAAATTTTGAATTTTGTATGTTATTACTTATTGTATTTATATATATTGTGACGGGACAAAGGGGTAAAGTGCTTATTTGGGGTTTTCCCACGTACCTGCACCCAAATAGGTGGTGGTACAGAAAGTGTGGGTGGTTTTGGTTTATTTCTGTAGTAACGTTGGGCGCCAACCAAGCACTCGGCTAGGTAAAAAAAAAACTTTCACTTATCCCCTCCACAGTGTCACACCCCAGCAATTAGCCCAATCTTCTCGGGGGTAGGGAGCCACACCTTGCGTCCACGGTGTCAAAAGAAAGGCTTAACGCATGTTCAACATGTGAAATTCAACAACGTTTATTCAAATGAGCGAAAATGATAAATTCCGAAATGATGGCGTTCAGCTAAATGCAAAGTTATGGCTTTAACTAACTTAATTGTGCGTACCAAGGGAATTCTCGCACGTGGCGCTGAACAGATTCACTTTCCTACGACTTACTAACGTTTCTTGGCGAATTGCGTTTAATAAATTTGAAGTTAACTTTAAGCTCACACGAGAAGTTATAACTGATAAAATAGCTCACTTACACATTTGCTTCCATGCGGGTGTCCACGCATACCCCGTTTCCTGTGTATTCGATAGAGTTCGCCAATTAGAAATTAGCAGTATTGAACTTTCGAAGTTACGGTCTAAGCTTTTCCTAACTAGGACAACTTATCATTAACACTTCCTATTCTAAATGTGCGCTGAATCGTTCTCGACTTCAGCCACGTAGTAATAAAAATGTAGCTGCCTAAACTTATGGCGTCCGCGCAGAATTGCGGAAAAGTTAGCCAAGCTCATTGAAAAATAAACGAGAGAGACAGCTCTCGTAAGCAAGCGCAGGAAACGGTGAAGAGAGAACAGAGAGAGTTCCTTCTTTGATGCACGGCCTTAAATCAACTATGATCGTGGCGCCAATACCACGTCATACTCTGCCGGCTAATCAGATCACAGGAATCGGGATCCGTCCAAGAGCGGTCGATTCCATCACATGGGGTGACGGGGTAAACGTCAAATCTCGCTGTTGCTTCATGACAAATACAAACGCAATTCATTTAAAAAGGAAAGTTAAAATTCCTTTTAAACTAAATTATGAATTAAATTTGTTAAATCAACTAGATTCTCTAAGTTCAAGAAAAATCAATTATTTAACCTAAATTAATTAAAGGTTCACTATTCTAATCTCTCCAACTTAAGAACTTTAAATATTAAATTAAATCAAATTCACGTTAAGTTGAAAGCTAAAATTAAACAAACACATTTTCTTTGCCTTTCGCCTTAAAGTAATCATTTCGGAATATTTCCTTAATTTACATTTTTTTCTTTCGAAGCTTTACAAAAATAACAATTAAAAATTCGATGTTTCAACAATGGACAGTGCATATACGAGTGTTGTCACAATATATATATATATTTAACAAAAGCGGCCCTAAGTTTGAACCCTGTGGGATCCCTCTTCTTGAATTGTACGTTCGACTTATATTATTTCCGATTTTAATCTTAAACTTTCTCTTATGCATATAATATTCAATAATTTTACTCACGTTGCCTCTTATCCCCATTTTATTAATTTTTTGAAGTAAGATTTTATGATCGACTGAGTTGAAAGCCTTACTAAAATCAATAAAAGCTATGTAAATTATTTTTCCTTTATTTAATGATTTATTTATACATTCATTTACATTGCTCAATAGATTTTGTGTACTTTTATTTTTTTGATATGCAGTTTCGAATTCTTTCTTTAACTCCTGATCTATAGGTTGGATGTCCAATGTTTATTGACAGAGGGAGACAATCGTAACTATCAATATCTAGGGTAAAAATAGCAACTTCTCACTTTTAATTATCATCAATATGTAAATTATACAGTTTCATTCCTTAAACATGAAATCTATTTTAACGATTTCTTCCTTTTTAACAAAGCAAGTTCTTAATAATAATGTGGTCGTGCTTTAAAAGAAGCTGTCCATTAATTACGTGAGGTGTTTTTTAAAAATTTTGGACCCCCTCCCCCTTGGTGAGATTTGGTGAGATGTTGTGGGACTCCTGCCCCCCTCACGCGAGATTTCAAACAAACAAAAAATCAAAAAAGTTCAAAAAGTCACTACTACAAAATGTTGTAATCTATTATAATACGTATATTCTCTGAATGAAAAAGTTGACGTGAGATTTTCGTTGACCCCCCCCCCTCCCCCTTGGTGAGATTTGGTGAGATTTTGCCGGAGACCTCCCCGCCCCCTTTTGACCTCACGTAATTAATGGACGACCCCTAACGATGTAAACTTTTACATTGGAAACAAAAATCTAATGATATTATTTTTCTATTTTCTTCTATTATTTTAAAGCGGAAGTCCTATTTGTCTATAGCTAATCAATATTTTATTTCTATATTTTTATTAATATTTTCAATTTTCGAAAGCACATTTTGTGGTTTAAAATTATAAAATTTTAAAACTATAAAACAAAAAGCCAACAAGCAAAGGAAAAGAATTCACCCCTGAGCTATCATCGCATCCTTGGGAGTCTGAACTTGGTAGAGAAATTTCATGTTATTTAACTTTTAAAACTATTATATTCAGAAATAAAAAAAATTGTATTTATTATTAAGCTAGATAATTTTTCAGTAATAATTTAATTTTAACAAAAGGAGAGACGAAATTACAAATTCGTTATTAACCAAAAAATTTCAAAATTATTATGCTATTAGCATTTTATTAAATTTCCCACTGTAATTTCTAGAATAAGAAAGCAAAGAACAATAATATGCGGTATTTTGCTTGAAATTGTACATTTTTTATGAAAGACTTATAGAAAAAGATACTACAGGAAATATTATTAGCTTAC
Source organism: Thereuonema tuberculata (assembly GCA_023159025.1). Classification (NCBI taxonomy): domain Eukaryota; kingdom Metazoa; phylum Arthropoda; class Chilopoda; order Scutigeromorpha; family Scutigeridae; genus Thereuonema; species Thereuonema tuberculata. Next base: position 3,291 of record JAFIDM010034684.1, on the reverse strand, counting down.
CTTCCAATAAAAATAGGAGGCTTATTAAATAAGTCAGAAATTTTCATCCGTAATTCTTTAAATAATGGTCCAACATTCATCAAAAACAATAGGTTTTTCTTTGTAGAAAGCTACAGCTACCTCTAAAGTTAACTTACCAGTTTGTAAAAACGTAGTAAATTGGGATTTGAAAAAAAAAATCTTTGAAATAATTTTGAATATTATATATTCCTAGAACTTTAATTTATATTACAATCTTTCTGTCGCATAGTGAGGACAAAGCTTGTAAGCTAGAGAAGGGGGAAGTAAATTTAAATAAATGAGAATGGGAAGAAGGTCAAATTAAATGTAACTATGTTGTGAGTTCCTTTGCAAATAACCAATTTACCAAATTACGTTATCAAATTTAAACGAGATGGGTCAAGCAATTTTTAGCGTGTTGAACATACAAAGAGAACCATTTTTGATATTCATAGAATAAAATTACTTAAAAAAAAGTTCAAGAGGTTAAAAACTTAAGATACAATTAGTTATCATGCAGCTACAAAGCCATAATTAACAATGTAAGTATGGAGACAAGCACAAAGACAAAACATGGAGTTCCTGTTTCATTTTGAGCAATTTCAATTTCTCGAGTACTCTACATGAAACAATTATATAATATTAAAGAAAACATATTAGTTGTATGTCACAGATTTCTAGATAATATTTTAGGTTAATAATAACATTGATGCATGTTTATTAATTATTCATTCTGCTAAACTCTGCATTTCAGTTAGGTCTATTCTTTGTGGCGGCGACCTAATGAAAAGAAAGCATTTGTATGAAGTCGTTGCTTAGTCCCGTAATAGTTAGTGGTCGTCAGAAATCTGAGACTATTAAATCCGAACCATTTTATTGACCATTTATATTTACATTTTCTTTTAAACCATTTGTATTTTCTTTCTTTGTGGAAGCCTATAAGGAGTAACAGAGAGATTAATAACCTTCTTTAGATATCGATCGAAATCATTATTTTGGTTTTAAATTTTTTTAATGACAATTGTCTTTGTAAGTGATGGAATTTGAATATTATTTATTTTTTCACAGACGATGTAAATAACATACGTATTACTATTTTCTTTCTTCTTTTTTCATTCGAAATAAAAATCTAGAAACTAAAACGAGATGTTTATTATTTATCTTTTAATGCATATCAAAAAAACAAAAAAAAAGGGATGAGCAGATGGGAATAAGTTTGTTCCATCCACGATAAGTTTTGTAATATTTCATTGAAATTCCAGATTTTTTACATTTCGTGATAACTATATGTCACGACAAATTTATAATTTTATTCTAATCGCAATTGAAGTAAATTACTTTTTTTATAATAACTTTTATGTTAATTGTTTAATCTCGTTAGAAATACTAGCATAGAGTAAACAGAAAATTGTTTTCTTTCAAAAGAGTTTCTAAAGGTAATTTTGTTATCTCTAAATACATCTTTCTTAAATAAGAGAAACTTTGAAAAAAATAAAAAGACTCTTCAATACTGTCAATTTTCAAGAAGATCTTTTCAAAATAACTGTTCAGAAGTTAGCAAACATAGACATAGACAGACTACTTTTCTGAGGTAGACTTTTCTTTTAAGAGACTAATGTTTTGATTTTTTAATGTCGTTTATAAAATAGAGAAAATTAAAATTTTATTTAAAAAAATAAGCAAAACATTTTTGACTTTATGTTTTTGTATATTTTAGAATTGAAAATTATCAACGGATTTCATAAATTAACTTCAAAAAATTATTTAAAAAAATAACTGAATCACTAAATAACTAAATACAAAGATTAAAATATTGAGTTAAAAATAATCTTCAAAAAAGAATAACTGGCTCAAATATTATGTTATAACAGTTATTATAATGTTATTTATTATTTGTAATGGTTGCACTTTTACCATAAGGAATAAATTTATTTTCCTTCTTGTATTTAGTCAATATAAAATAAAGTATTTTTTCAAATGAAGACTTGGTTAATGAGTAAAGAATGTTTTCAATTAACCTTTTTTACTAAATAATAAACAATTAATGAAGAATTTTTAACCACAATACACCATAATTAAAAATAAAATTTATATACAATTAATACACGAGTACTTTCGAAATGGTCTACATTTCTTTGTCAAGTGGTCAGAATACAACAAGTTACAGAATATAAGGTCTAAACTCCTGTGGAACATGTGACATCAGACGGTTCCATTAAATGTCAGGAAACAAGACAAAAGATTCATTCGTAGAATGACAATGGGGGAGGGGGATTAAAAAGTGAATCAGTAACCTAATAAAAATTGTGAATAAAAACACATCAAATTACAAACACTCATGAAACTTATGATGTGGAATGGTAAAAACAGATAAATTGTAATTATAACTTCTTTTATCAGTAACAATTAAATACATAGTCCTTACTTTTTCTTTGAAGTCATTTAATTCCCGACAAATAAGTTGGGTTTATCATAATTTAAAGAATGATTGGTATTATTAATATGGTTAACTATTAAGTAATTAAGATCTCTGCATCTTACCGCATAGCGTGCAATGCTTGTCGAATCTCACCTATATATCTACATCGATCTTCATTGCTAGAGATTCTATAAACCACACCCCTCGTATTGGCATCAACTACTTGTCAATAATCTTTAGTTAAAAATATCTCGATTCAATTTGTTTCATGTAATTATTTTTATCACTATGATTGGGAATGTTTTTTCAAAGTTAAAACTGAATGTATCCCAAATTATAATAATATATCCAAATTACAGGAATGTAATTTTTCGTCATGGATAAAAGGTTAAAATCAGGACGTTTCAGCCTTACCTGTAGGCTATTTTCAACTGTGCTGCCGGCCCGGATAATCAATCAATCAATCACGGCCTTTAACTCGATTCCGAGCCTTGGCGACCTGATGGATGAACAATCTATTGGAAGAACGATTACGTGCAAGTTCACAAAGATCGGCCAGGGTCATTTCTGTCGTAGCTGTAATAGTGTCAAGCCATCTGGTTGCTGGTCTTCCTCTTCGTCTAGAGCCTTCTGTTTTTCCCAACATAATGTCCTTCTCTAAAGATCTATCACGTCTAATAATATGTCCAAAGTAGGCAAGACGTAATTTGGTGATCCTAGAACCGAGTCAGATGTCCGGTTTGATTTCATCCAAAATTGATTTGTTCGTTCTTCGAGCTGTCCATGTTATCGATAACATTCTTCTCCAGCACCACATCTCCAAGGCATCAATCTGTCTTTTGTCTCGTATCTTTGTCGTCCAACTTTCACAT
>JAFIDM010034683.1:0-11129 GCA_023159025.1 Thereuonema tuberculata | reverse complement strand
GTTATCCACGTCACAACTTTGAGGCCATGACTCCTAAAAACCCGTAAACAGATTTCGACTTTTTTGTTTCGACATTTGTAGTTAAACCAATGCCCTGAAGGGCTAAAGGTAGGTGGGTCTTCCGTTATGTTTCCGTAACGTAATTGCTTTAGTGACGTAGTTACGTATTCAGGGTCACCAGAATTGAGTCTCGTAAGACGTAACGTAGATCTTCAAATCGACGAACATAGCCGTTGTATTTATATAATATAAGTTCGTCGATTCGAAGATCTCCGTTACATCTTACGAGATTCAATTCTGGTGAGCCTGTATACATAAATACGACACTAATGCAATTACGTTACGGAAACATACGGAAGACGGAGAAGTGCGTTTAGCCGTCAAAGGATCTAAAAATTTTATGACAAAAGCTCTAAAAACAACGTGAGTGTAAGATTTTGAAGATAGGAAAAATCATCAAAAAATGGAAATGGTTTATCCGATATATCTTTTCTTCAGGTAGGGTTGAATGCAATAATGTGTTTTTCCTTTGGAAAACATAGTAATAATAAATACAGATTGTGAAAGGACCAATGAGCCCTTGAATCCAATTGGGGACATACACACAAAATGATTTGTTGAGTTCACTATCCTACTTGGAATGTAAGCTTAAAAGCCTTTTCATCTACTGAGAAAGTCTAGCATTTCATTATCACTTAAACAATTAGAAGGTAGCAGACAACCATCAAATGCCATTAGGACATAGTCAGAGCATATCACTGAATCAATTAGAAGGCATAGGTGTACGAAGATCAAATCGAAATAATTATCAGAGATAACTAGCAAAGCAGAAAATCAAATAATACTCGAAGGAAGTTAATTAGAAGGAAGAACTCTACCATAAATTAGGAACGATTAATGACATATAAATCTAAAACTAACATAGTCCCCTGCAAGATTACTTCATCTTAAAAGGTATGGATTGGGTTTGTAGGTTAATGAGTCGACGTGGGAACAAAACAGCGTGGATATCCGTAACCGCAACCGCAAATAGTTCAGTTCAATTGGTGAGAAGGAAACATAGTCAACCTCAAATGCAGAAGAGCCAACGAATTGTAACTGGAACGATTTCACTAAATTAAAGTGGTTCGTTCATTCTATTGAGTAAAAGTTAAGATTGGATGATACATGGCTTAAAATCTGGAAGACGACAGCATACTACTAAGTTTTCCTACAGGATTGAGATTTGAAATTTGCTCATGTTTGATTGTTTTTTTCAATCTTTCTTTGTACACAGAAGCTCGGTTATAACGCGGTTGTTTATATCGCGAATTCGGATATAACGCGATTTGGTCTTGGACCCCCTCTATTTTGGAAAAGGTGTATAATTGTAAAATTGCAAAATTCACCGTTTTTTCGCTTAAAATCGATTGATTTTAGAGAACTGCTCGCGATTTGTAACTTATAATTAATACTTATTTACAGTAATTGAGACTCTATATCCACCCTAATGTCAAGAAAATGCGTAAAATATAATATATTTTTTAAAAAATACCATAATCGCGGACTTTTTCGTTTAACCAAAATGAATATCGAGATCTATTTTTCTGCCAATGACAACCAGTAAAGAGGCCCATGTAATCTAATAGGCGTATGAATAGCTAGTTTCGATCCACGTGACTCATCGTTTGTACAAGATGGCGGCGCCAAATCGATTTTGGCTAATATAACCCATCGAAGTGTTGAAAATGTAATAATTTATGTATTTAAAAATATTAAATTCTCTCACATAGCTCTGAATGGTGTAGGTAATCGCGAAATGACCCTTTTAAATCGATTTGGAATCGTGTGGGCGATAATGGGGTGCGATATACGACATTTGATGTCGCGAAGTAATAAAAGTTCAGTTATATCGCGATCTTCGAGATCTTGGATCCGAAAAATCGCGTTGTAACCGAACTTCTGTGTATTTGGTTTATTTACACTATAGTTAGGTTCATCAGATGCGTCAGTCTGTGTCTGTATGTTCCCGTCCTAATAGCATTTAAACTGCTGGATGGATCTTCTTCAAATTTAGTATGCATATTCGAGGATTACGGACGATTTAACTTTCATATTTGAAATCTTTTCTAAGTGGGTCATTGTCGAGAAATCAGCGTTGGAAGAAGACAAAAATTCCCATAGAAAAGCATTGGAATCTAAACAATGGATTTCTATCCTATTTCTGTTAACATTGTCTTAAACAATGAATATTAAATCTTAACAAACCCAATAACGTTACGACTAATAAGTGAATGCTATTTAGACAATTTACGTAATTACGCGAAGCTATTAATCTTTCTCCTTTTACAACTAAATATATGTACTATTTGAAAATTATAATATTTTGTTAGCTATCATAATTTTTGCTCCTCAATATGCTTTTTTTTTAACTTTTTTTTAAAATTTAACTCAATTTGTACGAAACTGCTGTTCTTTGTTTTAGGTGTATGCTGTATTTAACATACTTAAATCTTGTATTCTTTTAGTTTTTTTCAATCTTTCTATATTTTTATCACTTTCAGCACCTGCATCACAGACAAACCTAGTAGGACTGTAATGTACAAATGTGAATAATAATAATAATGATAATAAAATGTGAATAAAATTTGTGCTAAAGCATAAATGTAAGGGGGACCCATAGTAATCGAAAAATTTATAAATGGTAATAAAAAAAGGAAGTACATTAATGAAAGGAAAAATAATAAAAAAGTTAGGAAAAAAATAAAAAAAGAACATTAGGAAAACAAGAAAAACAAAAACAAACAAAAAAAAATCCACGAGGACATTGAAAAAAAAAAAAAATAGATGGACGGATTCGAACCGACAACATTCAGCATATAAGTCCAAGAACTTACCGATCATGCCATAGCTGACAATCCAAACAACAGGGTTGAATTTCTATCATTTAAGCTAATAGCAGAAATCCAATGAAAACAATACCAAATATCTCGAACATGGGGGGCGTTGGGCCCTGAAAATACTTTTATTCCTACATGTTTGGGCCTCCGGATACGATGGTGAAATACGTTTGTCGATCCGACCTTCCGTTCGGGAGTTGTTAAGAGGATACAATGAAATGAAAACAATGCTAAATATATCTAAAATAGAGGGGGGGGGGATAGCTACTGAAATTACCCATTCTTACAGTGTTTGGGTGTCTCAACACAATGGTGAAATCTGTTTGTCGATCCGACCTTCCGCTCGGGAGTCGTTAGGGATGGACAGACACGGACGGACGGACAGGACAAACCATTTTTGTAATAGCTACCGATTTTTGGTTGCTATCACAACAGCTCCTAAATCGATCATTAATAAAAAAAAAAAATCTTTTAAACTTCTCTTTTAAACTGCTATTCTAGTCTATGCTGTCTTACGATTACTTTATTTGTAGACTTTCCTCTTCACATTGTACATCCTTTGCTATCCGTTCCTACATTTCAGTGATCCCTCTTAAAAACTTATTCCAGTTGTTCCGTTTTAACTTATTTCCTTGAGGATGTCTAAAACAATAATCCGTTAAGGGTCACCCACTTAGAAATCCTTCAGTTTGAAGTTCTTCATTCTGGGTTTCAAGGACTTCTGACCTCTTGAGTAACGACTCCCTTCTCGTCTCTTGTCATCCGTGATAGGGTCACTCTAATCTTATCACCATCATTTTCCTCTTATTTTATCGTTTCCTTAACTTCTACTTTTTTTTTCAAGGTTAACCTCTTAATTGAACACAAATTCAAGGCTGATGTCATCCGCCTACGCATTCTAACTCCTAGCTACGTCTCCTTGTCGTAACGATCAGATTTTTATAGAACTCTTTTCTTCCAACTGTTCTTTCCAAAACATTGCATTTATTATCGAACAAAATCTTTTTTTCCCCTAAACGAAACGAGCTTCTGCCACCATGTGATTAAACTAAATAAGTCTAGATTCGAATCCAGAACGGGAAAATGGATGTTTCTTTCTTTCTTTTGTATATATATCGTTGTTTTTAATGTTTATGAATGAGTTCTTTCGATAAGTTCTTTCTAGTGCTACTTAGCACGTCCCGCTTTTGTAACGTAAAAGTTCGCAGTACGATAACTTCGCGATGAAAGAAGCAAACAAAACTCTTGAATCTATCTATCTATCTCTCTCTCTCATTTATATAAGAGAAACAAACATTTTTTGTCAAATCATGTATGTCCGCAACTGTCGCGTTTACATTCTACAACAGGTTGAGGAACGTCCCGACACAAGGACCAGAGCTGCTGTAGCGTAGATGTGAGTCAATCCATCGAATTTTGCACTAGGAGCAATTGCGCCCATTCCATTTATAGAGAATTCACGCTTTGCTGCTTTATGCAGCAGAGTGCAGGGCACCTAGATTTTCCAGCACATGTTCTCTTCACAAATGAAGCATTGTTTACACCAGAGGGAGTGTTTAATGTGCACAATTCTCATATGTTGGCAAACGCAAATCCACAGTCACTTGGTTACCAGAGAACGATTCTCTCTCAATCTTTGGACGGGTATCGTCAACGACCAAACAAGCGCCCTGTACGGCGTAGACCTAAACGCGACAGTTGCGGACATACATTATATAATCTTATATATACACACTGACATCTGTGCTGAACAGCAAAAATAAAAGATTTTCGTCAAGGTATAAATTTTTATAAAGGGTAGATTTTCAAAGTATATGTTTAATAGATTATTATTTTATTTGAAAATAGCAAATTACAAATTTATGGAAAATTTTCTTCTTCCAAAGAATTAAAATTAAATATACAAGACTTCGGTATCATTTGTCATTGTCAGGATTACAATGATTGACATCACGTTCAATAACGGCTCGTGAAACAATGACAGGATAATATGTCGTCTTTGTGATAAAGAAGAACAACGAAAAAATATGGCGAAAGGAAGCCCATCTACATGTGTTCCTGATAGAATTAGGATTGGGCATTAAAATCCGTAATTACTTTCTAATAGATAAGTAATTCTAACTCAACTAAAGATGAGTGAATTACAAGGTTATTCATCGTTTTAAAGTGCAAATATTAATAAGTCATTAATATTTTCTAGGACTAGATTACCTTTAGTATATATGAAGAGTTAGCGGAACTGTGGATTAGAACCAATCGTTGCCATTTTGAATGTTGTCTAGATGTACCTAAAGCATATTGTACGTAAGACGAACTTCCCCTGTTTGTATGCATTATCAAGAATTCAAGTAAGTGGATTTATACATTCCATAATTTTGAAAGGACTTATTTGAACACACCTAACACGCAAGAATTAGAACTGGTTATGATAACAGTTTTAACATAAATTGAGACAATGTTAGTTCGAAGAATTTCTCAAGAGATTATTAGTGATATAGATTAAATGAACTCTAATTGTGTGATAAATGAACAATGTAAAGACAGCATTGAAGTTAAAGTAAATTGAACATGTTAGTGTTAATTCTTTCCTACAGACAAGAACTATGTTCGAATTTTGAACAAAAGTGAAAGCCTTACGTTATCCACACTATATTATTTCCACAAGAAGGAAAATATTAACGCGTATGCTATTCATGTTTAATTATTCTTTATTATGCTTATATCTGTACCATTACTTAATTTAACTTAAAACAAAAAAAATCACTTGAATAAATTAATTCTAATTAAATAACATCTACATAAAATTTTGTATTTTTTTACTTTTCTTAAAAACTAGCTTACGCCCAGTCATAATTATTTTTTTACTGTTCCAAATTCTACCATTACTGAAAAAAACTGAAGCTATGGCGCAAATAGTCTCCAAGAACAGCTATTCTCAAAATTGTAATAAGAATTTAATTACTTTTTTCTCAGTCACTTTTTTGTATAATTCTTCATTCCTACATCAATTTTAGACTTCTGTAGATCATTGTTATATGTTTAGCACCTGATAATGATGTACGATCAATCTAACGCTTAATTAACATTATTCATTGTAGCAGGGACCTAATAGAAAGGAAGTATACAGGCTTCGCCTTTGAACAGTGCTTCCAGAATCTGTAAGTGAAGATTAAAATGATAATGCAAAAATTTAACGTGCGTGGAAACAATTACATGAGAAGTAAATCAAAAAACGCACAAGACTAAGAGTTCACTGATCTGTTTTTGAAATTGTGATACCGGAAATCCAAGATAGCCTGTTTCTTGTTTAAAAAGAATTAATCGCTTACATACTAAGCGAACGCTAGCGGGGATTAATTGATTGGTCTCTTTATTCTTTATTTTTAAGTTTTGGTGTTTTTTTTTTTGTGTGGAGGGCCGTTTGTTTTCTTTATATGTTTTTTGAGTTCACTGAGATATAAGATACTGAGCGGATTCAACTAACGATGGTCAGGAAACCTGAAATAGGCTATCTTGGATTCCCGGTATCATAATTTCCCAAAACAGATCAGGGAACTCTTATGGCCGAGTGCATCAAGCTTCAATTAACTTTGACGGCTGCAGTGTAGACGTAGCTAAAATTAGTGGGGAGTGCTGCTCCAGAAAAATTTTAGCCTTTGTTTTAAAATTGTGTGAAAGGAAACAAACATATATATAAAAAGAAAATATATTCAGAAACTTCATAAATTTCTTTTTATATATATGTTTGTTTCCTTTCACACAATTTTAAAACAAAGGCTAAAAGTTTTCTGGAGTAGCACTCCCCACTAATTTTAGCTACGTCTACAATGCAGCCATCAAAGTTAATTGAAGTTTGATGCATTAGTCTTGTGAGTTTTTGATTAATTTCTCATTTAAAATGATAATACTCAGTTAATTTCAATGCAACAACCCCAATAAATTGCAGAAAAGGTATTCGCACCATTGTTTTCGTCACATCACTAGCACTGCTTCTCAATGTCATCTATCTCCATGACGCAAAAAAATATGTCCTCTTCCAAGATAATTTAATCTGAAGTCCTATTTAGACCGAATACCTGCAGGATCAGAATGTAGAGGGTTCGAAATTTAGTAAATCGCGGACTTACAATGTATTCCTGCAATGATTTAATGGATTAACTGAAGGGATTGTCATCCACTATTAGACAATAATCTTTAGATTGTAATGCTTCTAGGGGGAGTTTTGTCATTTTTTCGTCCTATTTATTTAAAGACCCACACCAAAAAGAAAATGAAATGTAAAAGTTAGGTAGTTATTTAGTCATCAAATATATATACCAAATTTCAAGAAGATCCATCAGAAGTTCAAAAGTTATTAGGTAAATGAAGTGAGTGATTTGTTCAGCTTCACTCCTAAGAATATACAGATCGCGTCTATGTTTAAAGTGGCAGTAATGTGCGTTGTATGAAAGCGCTTTAGAAACAGCCCTTTATTAGACACGTCTCCGATTCTGTGGACTTCAACTGATAATAATGGTATTGCCCTTTATCTTCTTAGAACATCGTAAAAAGGAATTTTCGTAGCACTATGTATGGTTGGGGCGATCTAAGAAAACATAAGAAAAACCAGACGAATTTAATGACAGAATATCCGAGTTAATGACTATTTTCTGACCGCAACGGCAAAATATATTAAGTTAAAGTACCCCCGTTCAACTGGTCAGACCCTTTGGGGCGCGGGAGGTTAGACTCCCGACAAACAGCCTACGGGACGAAGTTGGGGTGGAGGGGCCGCCCGCCCGCCTTTAACTCCCGGGAAAGAAACCAGCTACCCATTTTGTACAGAGGGCTGGGTAGACCCTATGACCCGTTTAGAGGAGAATGAGCGTGGATAAATTACCACCCTCCGCCGAGGCTGGCAAAATACATTATAATCCTTTAATTCTGTCATTGCTATTTAATTGAATTTGCCGTAAACTGTAGTCAATAGTTAACATTTACATTTACGGTAACACTTTACTTTTCTTAAAACTTATTTTTTTTATTAATTTATCATTATAATAATACACGTCTTTATTTGAAACTATATCTGCTGAATATAGACAGTAGATTTCATCCGTTTTCTGAAACAAAATAATAATAATAAAATCCGCATTATTTTACTTATTAAGTTACGTAAGTTGCTTAAATCCTTTTCATTTTTAATTACATTAAAGCCTGCTTAGACATTAAGAGGATTAATAAGCGGCTTAATAGCCATTGTTTAAGACTTTATAGAAATTCAATGTTATGAGTTGTAATGCTTTTTAAGTCTCCTTCACATGCTAACCTCTCGACAAGATCTCTACTAATAAATGTGAAAGAAGATGATCTTTTGGCTTTAAATATACATGCCAAGTTTCAAGAAAATGAATCTAGCGGTTCAAAATTATTGGGTGAACACACACACACACAAGCAGACCCAGTGATTTGTTAAGCCTTTCCTATAAAGTAGACTAAAAAAATAGCATAACAAATAAATTAACATTTACTATAAAAATTCATAATCTCTAACTAATGGACTTGAGGCAGCTGGGATATCACTGCTACGTTATTACATCGTCAATGAAGAGCTCCATGCTCATTGGTTTACGAAAATCGTAACGTTGTGGTTTTGAATAAATTCAATCCTCATTTCACTGTAATCCTTGTTCACCCGAAGAGGCCGGACAGACAATGCCGAAACTAGTAGTGATTGTAAATTTGTTTCAGTTGTAAATGTATCTTCATTTTTGTTGTTAAGCGTGTTACTTCAGTTATTCTTCACATTATTATAAAAAAATTATTCAGAATTTTTCTATTTTATTTTATATATACATATAAATTTTTTTTTAGTGACACCATAGGAAGGAATTATTAGGGTTCTCGTATATATGTGTGTGTGTGTGTGTGTGTGTGTGTGTGTAATTCCCTTCACATCCCAAACGGAGATTCGGACCCTTACGTGTAGGGAGTCGCTCAACATTTTTGAACTCCCCATGACCTAGAGGTTTGAAGTATATTCTACCTTCAAGTTCAATTCACTTCCGGTTTTAGGTGGACACTGATTGTGTCAGGAAAATAGTGGTAAGTTGATAAAAATGGGGGGGGGGGGGCTGTATCTAAACTGATCAACTATACAGTATATATAATGTGATACCCTAGACACAACATGATCACTTCCTCACATTCGCCCGTAGAATGGAAAACGGAAAGCGTCCAAATTTACTAAATGAATTCAATTGGGCATCGATTGGGGTAGTATTTGAATTATAACGATTAAATCAGTTTTTCAATAGTAGCATCACTTAACGCAAAAGTTTGATAAATTGCAAATTGTAAGGTGGTCATTGATTTGTGTTTACTATAAAACTCTGAATTGATTTATTCTATACACTAGAAAAACCATCGAATTCCTTTGTTGGCTCGTGTTTCTGCCAACAACACTCTTAAGCGAAAATGTGTTAAACCGACCTTCAGTAATGCGTAAAGTCATTATACTTTTACCGATAGTTTTTAAACGATTTTTTTTTAAGATAAAAGACAACTTTAACAAGAAAATTACAGTGTGTTTGCCAAATGCCCAACACCCTTTACATTGCATTTACGAAGCCAGTACACGTTTTTTTAATTATATTTGAAACAGTCAAAATCACTGCGAATTACAGAAACTTAGCTGAAAAAACAGCAATCAAACAAGATGTTCAACAAAGAACTAGAAAACTACTTTCCTATAATACTATTTTTTAACACTTATGGTTAATGGTCCAAGTTTAACGTGTGTTGCGATAAATATTATTTAGAAGGAATTAAAATACTTTAATTTTTTTTAAAACTATTATATTTACAATAACCAATTGCAAGAATTATAATAAATACAGTTACGGTAGCGTAGTAACGGTATAGAAACGTCGTGTAGTGTTATACTTTTACTGTAAATACAGGGTTACACAGAAGGAGTTCTTGCTAGTTACGGAGCTTGTTTATAACGACATTTTGAGCAATACTTGTCATTTAAACCGGGTCCTATTCTCAATATTTACATGGTTACAATAATTGAGGTTTTGTTTGTAAAAGAGCTCTTTCGTTAGTTGGAGTAAAAAACAACTGAGAAATAATGTTTTCTTTTAGGCCTATTGGTTGAAGCTGAAAATATGTTGTGAATTGCGTCTTTACAGAAAGTTGTATCAAGTTTTAACTACAATGCATAAATTTAACGTGAGTAAAACAATAACATGAGAAAGAAATTCTATTCTTTATTTAAGTTTTGATGTTCTTTTAATTGGAGGGCCATTGTGATTTTTATTTTTGTTCGTTTTATGTTTCTGGAGTTCACTGAGATGTAAGATACTGGGCGGATACAACTGACGAAGGTCAGGAAACCAGAAATGTCCGTCTTGGATTCCCGGTATCACAATTTCCAAAAAAAAAAAAAAATATGCATTTTAAGATTTCTTGTTCATTTTAAATACAAATATTAAATTATTCTCAAGCACATATCAGAACAATTGTTGCAAATCCCAACAATTCTATCGACTTAAGTCTTCTTATAAGCGTTATTCACACTAATGCGTTTTCAATAAAAGAAAACATTAGTTCTGAAAAGTTTTCATTCTTTATTTCTCATTTATTTTTACTCCTTCAAAAGTAGAAAGGTAAAGTAAAAAAGTAAAAACGAAAGAGGTCTTTTACAAACAATCTTCACATTATTGTAGCTCTGTAGATATTGAGAATAGGACCCGGGTGTTTATGGCATGTTTTGCTCAAAATGTTGTTCGGTTTTTAAGTAAAAATAAACGATACATTTTTCATTTTCAGCAATACTTCAGCAATACAACGTCTTCAACGATTTGTTCCACTACCTTCTGCCATCTTACAGACAACTTCATAATTCCATCTTCCCAAAACTTTTTATTTTTGAGCAACAAAATGTTCCAGGTGCCTATGAAGTCTTCCAGGGAATTGAATTTTGTCCATTAAGAGAATTTGTAAAGATCGAAATAAATGGAACTATGAAGGTGCAATATCTGATGAATACGGCGGCTGAATCAGAACTCCCAGTAAAGATTTTGTCTAATTATGAAAGAAAAATGTGTGTGTGATTTTCTTTCATCTTCATCATTAAATTGAAAAAACAAAATTCGGTTTGTTCAGTTTTTGTTGCAAATATACGCTTTTCTTGATGTTCTTTTAATTGGAGGGCAATTGTGATGTTTATTTTTGTTCTTTTTATATGTTTCTCGAGTTCACTGA
>JAFIDM010034682.1:0-11129 GCA_023159025.1 Thereuonema tuberculata | reverse complement strand
GCTTGAAAAAGAAATGGCCGATAAGGTATTTCGAAATATTCCTGTATAAAGAAGAGTAAGATGTAATAAAAAGAAATTTTGTAAATAACTAAACATTCATAATAACATAATATTCGTAATAACAGCAATTTAAGTTTCTCAAAAATCAAAACATTATATACTTCTGGACCAGGAAAAAATATCTTGAATCTAGTGAATCCGATGATAGCTATTGTTTTAGTGAATACAGCCATAGTCATGAGATGTTCTGAAGTTTCCTAATATTTTGATTGAAATAGAGAATTTTTTCGTTAATTTTATTTCCTAATCTAACCTAAGAATTGAAACTGAATTACTGATAAAGTAATAACAAATGATCAAATGGAGGAAAAGAAATTAAAACTACTGATTGATATTTGCTGGAAAAAAGTGTTAAATTTCTTTGTAAATAAATATAATAATTTTTTCTTGTAATATTAAATTAGTTAAATTTCTTTGCAAAATAATGTAATAATTATTTTTTGTAATAGTAATATTTTCTTTGTTTTTACATCTTCAGTTCAACTAGCAACTTCATGCATCAGCCTACATTCCCTAATTAATTCCCTTTGTAGCTTATTTGATAGATAGATAATCAATTATATAAGGGCCAAAGTACACTCATTCACTGCAACGGGGCAACAACTGAAGCGAAAATTAAGAAAGGAGTAAGACAGGGATGCCCACTTTCTCCATATTTGTTTAACCTATACATCGAGGAGGCAATCCAAACTATGAAAGCTAAATCTAAAGGAATTAGTATAAATGGAAAAAAGATACATTGCATAAGATTTGCAGATGATATTGCAGTATTGGGAAATTCGGAAAAAGAAATGAATAAAATGCTTGATTTACTACACAGAACTTTACAAAATTGGGGCTTAAAAATAAATACAAAGAAGACCAAAGTAATGATAGTTGAAAAAAATAAGGAGAAAACGAAAGCAATTATAAAAATAGGAGGAAATAACATTGAACAAGTAGCAAAATTTTGCTATTTGGGAAGCTACATAACAGATGATAACAGAAGTTCTGAGGAAATAAAAAGAAGAATAGCTATCATGAAACAAGCATTCCAAAACAAAAGAAATATACTGACATCAAACCATCTGAATATTGAAACTAAAAAGGCCTTTGCAAAAACGTTTCTGTGGAGCATCCTGATGTATGGCAGTGAAACCTGGACGTTAGGGAAACAAGATATTAATCGCCTTCAGGCAGCTGAGATGTGGATATGGAGGAGAGTGATAAAAACTAGTTGGACTGATAAGAAGACAAATCAAAAAGTTCTGGAAGAGGTGGAAGAACAGAAAAAATTATTACAGGATATTGAGAAAAGAAAAACCAAATTTTTGGGACATATGATTAGACATAACAATTTTCTAAAAATTATTCTGGAAGGGAAAATTGCAGGAAAAAAGGGAAGAGGAAGACCAAGAAGAAAATTCTTGGATGACACACAAAGGGTTCTGGAGTTCCGAAGCTATTGTGAATTAAAGAGAACGGCCGAGGACAGAAGAGCATGGTTGCAGCGACAAGGCGGTGCCTTTAGTACCTGATGATGTAGCTTATTTGCCTCTTACTATGAGTCTCAGAAAAAAAAGGATAAACATAATAAGGCAAAAAACATGGTTTTCTTTTTGTACCCGAAACCAAAACGATCCCAAGGATATTTCGTTTTCGGCCACTTCCTTTAGAGAGGAAGTTACCGCAGACCCTAACTCCTATTTTTCTCACCTGTATATGTCACGAGGGTGTTAATAAGATATAACTCATGCCTGTCCAATTTGTAGTTTGGACTACACAGGTGGTGACAATGAAGGTGGAAACCGCAGCCAATAAACCAAATCGAGTTAAATTCCCTCAAACCCTCTTCACTATAAACTTTCGTTATCCATTACCATTAAAACATCATTGTGTACCGTTTCTTTCATGCATTATTCCATATTATGCAACGTTTTTTTATGCTTTAACAAAACATTCTTGGTTAATTACAATGTAGCATATACACTGAATTATCGGCCTTCCAGATCCACGAATCTTATCTATCTGATCAGAATGCGTTGGTGCTACAGAGTGTTTACTAAATCCTTTCATTAGCACTAGGCTTTGCTTCCATTAACTGAAATTAATCAACAAAACAGCGTAAAATATTGAGAACAGTCGGAATATTATCAGAACGACGTGGAGACTTGTTACCACTAAAAGAGACGAGGACAAGACTGCATCTTTCCTTAGTGGCGCTCGTGTCGATGCTGCGTGATATGAGTCTTTTCGCTGTTGCGCGAAGAGACCAGAACGAGTAACAATTTCATAAAAGAGGACCACGGAATTCGCAACGAGAAGGAGGATTAAATGCATTACACAAACAAAACTGAAATATTAGAAGAAAGCGTAAGATTTCTATTAAAAAAAAAAAAAAGTCCCTATAAAAGTGGGTCCGAAAATGAATAGTTTTCGAGAAATTTTTTTTATATCATTATTCAATGTAAGTGTTTGTTTCTTGTTTCGTTTTGTATGCATAGTATGATGCGAGAAAACGCATTGCAAATACTCATTATATTCTTTTATTGGAATCTATTATGACGAATTCCAAGTCGTTTCCATTATTTGTGTTGACTCTTATAATAATACAGTGTTTACTGCGAACTACGTTTTGCGTGAAAACTATTCATATCTGGATCCATTAATTGTTTGTTTTTGGTTTACAACAACGTTTATTCAATCATTCGTTGCCTATTTTGCTTATTTGGAGTTCATTTTATGAATATTTGTAATACACATTTTTCCTTTGATACTCTGGCAACTGCAAACAACAAGAAACAAACAGATCTACATGGAATAAAGATATTATATCTTTATTGTTATTATTATAATTATTATTATATTATAGATCTTCTCTTTCTCATTTCTTAGCATCTGATAATTTCCAAATATTTTATTAATAATTTTTTATATCTCGTTTTAGCTTAATTTAAGGAGTAAAAATTACTTCTAAATCGATACTTATTTTTATCTTTCGAAGTAAAAATTTGAATTTTTTATGTAACGACAAAATAAACAAATAGTTTTTGATCGTTTTAAAGTTTTTCAGAAATTTCTGAGGGAAAATGGAGTTAATTGTATTTAATCTAAAGTAAAAATGGAATTTGAAGGTCACTGTATTTCTGAGCTGTCATCATATGTCTATTTTAATGCTTCTGAAGCGATAGACGAAATTTTTAATTTTGTTTATGAAATTTTTTAATTAATTCTTACATATGGAAAGAAAATATTTGCAGAAATTAATGAAAGATCGAGGTATCACTCGTCTTGATCTGTTTTTGTTTTGAGATGACGTCTCCCAAAATAGCTTCTATTCCGTCTGTTTTATCACCGGAAACGTAATGATGTAGAAACTAGTGCAGAATCAGGAAAAATCATCAATTTGATCATCTAATAATTTAATTTTTTTTTAAATTGTGAGAATAAATATTTTTTTAGAAATTACCTATTACAGTAATGTTAAATATTTTACATATAAATCATTATTTACAAATTTTTTATCATTTCAGTTTTTTGTCAAGTTGTTTTGAGTTGAAAATATCGAGTACTTCCTCGAAAAAAAAAGCCCAAAAGAACTGACTGTTATGGAATTTTAATTTAATGATTTGTAGAATATTTTGAAAATTAAAAACAACAAAATATAAATCCCATATGCTTCACATGTTCATATTTAAATTTTCAGAATTTTAGGTGCATTGGAAAGATAAATAAATAAAAGAAATATAATAAAAGGTTTGCTTGAGTCAGGAGCTTAATATATCAGTGGTTTTTTGGTAATTCCTCTTCTGTGACAATGAGCTTTCCTTGCAAACATCTTTTTCTGGAAATATTCCCTTTTGACCAAACTAGAAATTTAATCAGACTCTTTAAATACCGGTTATCTAAGACCTTTCACATCTTAAAACAGGGTAAGATCTATTGATATATCAGTTTCGAATGTAAAAAGAATAATTTTTAATGCGAGCTAAAAATTTAACTTGTGTAAAAAGTTTCATTGAAAAGTAAAAAAAAAAATAAAAATAATAATAACAGAAATAAGAAAAGGGGATGAAAAATAAAAATCTATCGATTTCGCTGTGCGCAGCTTTTTCCAGGATAAGCACTCAGCCTTAAAAGTTCTATCTTTAAAAGTAGTCCATGAAGTTTCTATTAAATTAGAAACTATTTAGTTTCTATTCTATTAGTGAATCATTATTTTCTATTTTTTAACAGAGATTTCAAATTCAAATTTTATAAAATTTGCTTATATTGATTATTTTTTATTTTATCTCTTAAAAAATTTGTATGAAATCATTTTAGCTCTTTCTTATTTAGCTCTATCTTTTACTGCCTAAAGAAATACAAATTGTAACAATCTTTGAGAAGACTGTTCTTTGAATACTTAGAAATTAAAAATGCTGCACTGACGGATAGTCCATCTTATCTACCACTACATAAAATACGATTCCCTACCTCCTTAAGAAGTCGACTCGAACGAACCACGTGTCCAGACGATCGTCGACATTCCAAGATTCGTGGAAATTTAAGAGAAAACAATTGATTTTTCCAAATCTTATCAGTGTATGTCTACAATCTTAAAGCATTATGAGAGTGAGCGACACAGATAGTATATGTAGTAAAACATGAACTGAATATGCAGTGGTGCTTGTAACGCCTTCAAACGCACTCAGGCCCAAAGGGTTAATGGCAATATGTTCAAAAAAGTTTAGATAACTGATATTCGCGAAGACATTTTTCAGGCTCTCACATTTCTTATTTGTTTTCGTGCATTTACAATTGCAGAAGTTTTCCGAATACAACAATTGTATCAGCTGTTTTCTACAGATATTGAGAAGTGAATGAAGTGTTTTACTTTCTAAGAACACACTAATATTAACTTTTTATTATAGATATTAAGCAAGTATTGAAATAGCTGTAGAGATTAAATTCTGTATTTTAACTCTGAGATTATTATGTAAGAGTTTACTTTCAAACTGTTACACAAAAGTCCGTCAAGCCCTTGAGTGAGACAGAGGTCTAGGCTTCAGCGATCCTCGATCAACGGGACTAGTTGAGATCGGATGCTTTGCTTGTCGCCCGTTCACCTTTAACCCCCAAGTACCCATTTGGCAGAGGGCCTGGTAAACCCTAGGGTCCATCTGGAAGAGAAATAAACATGGAAAATCCCTGACCACCGACGGGAAGAAACTACTATAAATCCGTAACATTATATAAGTTAATCCAGTCGAGATAAACAACTTTTCCGTTAAAAAACTACATTACCTTCTCTCCATCGTGTTGCATACAATATTTCAACCTGTAAGTTAGCGATCTTCTTCAGGTGATCGAATTTACCAGTCAAAATGCTGTGTGCATTAAAGTGGAGAGAAAATTAAGTTTTCTGAGTATATTTCTTTAATGAGTTATAATATCTTTCCAGTGATAGCAAAATATTATTCTTAAAGCAATTGGGAAAAAGAAACAATTTTATTATTTGTATATTTACTTAAGAAGAAAGCATTGCAGGCAAAAGAAAAGTGCCATTCCTTAGATACAAAACCTCATCACAAACATAAATAACAAACTAAAAATAAATGAAAAAATAACCACTAATTGCATGAAATTCACTTACTATTCAATTCAATGTTAATACAGGTAAAATAAGACAAAGTAATTGACTAATAGTACAGTCGGACCTCTATTTAACGAAGTCGCTAAATCCTGAATAAAAATTCGTTAAATAGAGATTCACTTTTTAAAATTAATTTAAAGTACATAAAACAGATTTAAAATACTTAAACAATAAATATTATAAAAAAGTAATAATTTCAATTACATAAAGCATACATTACCATATGCCTACTCAAATTTTACTAATGAAGTCTGTTAATGAGTTTGTTTTTTTTTTGAAAAATTGTTTTCGCTTATACTACCTCTCGCATCTTTGCAATGCACCAAAAACCCCTTCAGGCGTATTTTCTTCAAATTGTAATCCGCATCAGATTGTTTCAAATGATTTTAGCATTTCATCATACAAAGGTTTTTTTATTTCTGCATCATGATCATTTCCATTTTCATCATCTTCATCGCAACTCATTGTAGTATTGTTTTTATTTTTCACACAAAATATCCGATTCAGTTAGTGTTTCCGAGGTCTCAACTTCAAAATCAAGTGAAAGATAATCATCAATCACCACATCATCGTTAATTTCATCTTTTTCCCTCAGCTGTATCCTGAAAAAGTTCGTTAAATAGAAAATGCATTTCGCTATTTGGAGGTTATTTTACGAAGAAATTAGCAAAATGTTCTTGGCTCCAAAGAAAAGTTCGCAAAATAAAGAAATTCGCAAAATAGAGGTTCGTTCAATTTAGGTCCGACTGTAGTTTGGAAGTCAACACATAATCATGGAGTTGAGTGGGTTAAATATTAAGTATTAAGATGACCAGGATATGCATAGTTTTTTTTTTTCTAGTAATACTACTGCACATTAAACATGAGAAATTATTGAAAGTAGGCTATTCTTAAAGTTGTAACTTCTTATTTATTTACGTTTCTCCATTGTTTTATCATCTTAACATTATCTTAAATCTCTCAATTCTCAGAAGCCTCTTATGGTTCAAGATATGGAATGAAACGATTCGAAGGAATAAGATTGATACCTGATAAAAGAAATACAACCAACTGACGTGACCAGGATGAGAAGGACTGGATACAATGCTCGCATTTAATGCAATTACTTGCTGCTTAATGCAAATAATGCTCAACTTCCTGAAGTTTTGAAACTTGTGTTAAATATCTCAACCTTTGCTTCTTAAAGAGTGAATTCTATTTTGAAAAGATTCTATCTGCTCATAATAAGACTAACTTTGTAATCAAAACAGAAAATTTACAGTTAATATAACATTTTCGTTTTGATTGTTTTCAATTCTACTTTCTATTCACTGAAAATCTAATTGAATTGGAATGTTTTCTTTTGTGTGAATAAATACAATTTGCTTTTGTATTTTAATTCTACTAATGTTACTATCTCCTTTTTTGGAGTTATAATCATATACCGGGTGTTATGGTAAAGTAAGCTGCGCAAAAAAAAAATCTATCTTCGTAATTAATTTAAAATTCAATTCATTATTTTAAAGGAATCATTCATGGAATTAAGCACGAAGTAGTTGTGTCCTAGTCCCATTGATCGTAACTGATTTTCTACTGGAAAAATCTCTTCATTTCTATTAATGACTGCAAGGAAATAAAGATTTTCTAAAGAAGCCAAGAGCATCAAGTTGGTCCAATTTTTTTAAAATTCTATTTAATTTCATATAAATAGAAAGGGAAGAAAAGAACTAACAAGTATTTTAAATTTATTCTTAAATTTTCTTTTGAATTTTATTTTGAAAAATATGATTTTATATCTAGATATGCCCATCTGTGAATAATTTAGCTTATATTTAAGACTTTGGCAAACTTAAAATCTCGATTCATAATCGCGTAAAGTATTTAAATTCTTTATGGTATTTATGGCAAAAATTATTTCCTTCTAAAATTAAAATATTAAAATAAAATCTTTAATTTAGAACTCAAATAAGAAAGTTACGTAGGAAAGTTTCATGTTATGTAATATTACATAAAACAGTTATGTAATATTCGAACTATAATGTTTTACATTCAACTAAACAGGAAAACTAAACTGTTTAAGGTCCTGACTCAAGCAATTGCAGGCGACTGCAAACATTTAATTTATTTTATGTATTTCTTTTTCAAATGTACCAAAAATTCTGAAAATTTAAAAATGAACTTGTAAAGCATCTGGGATTTTTATTTTCTAGTTTTTAATTATCAAAATATTCAACAATTAATTAAATTGATAATAAAAATAAAAAGACAACATACATGATAAAGTTTAAAAAAACATTTAAACACATTAAAATATGACAACATGTTTCGAACAGCTCACTGCTTGTTCACGAGTGAAATAATACAGGATACAAGTGGATTATATACATGGAATATATATAATTAGTTATATATATATATATATATATAATTACTGATATATCAATAGATCTTGCCCTGTTTTCAGCTGTGAAAGGTTTTAGATACCCGGTATTTAAAGAGTTCGATTAAATTTCCAGTTTGGTCAAAAGGGAATATTTCCAAAAAAGATGGTTGCAAGAAAAGCTCATTGTTATCGAAGATGAATTATCTAAAGAGCCACTGATGTCTTAAGGTCCTGTCTCAAGAAAACCTTTTATTCCGTTTATATATTTATTTTTCCAATGCACCTAAAATTCTTAAAATTTAAATATGAACATGTGTAGGCTATGGGATTTATATTTTCTTGTTTCTAATTTTCAAAATATTCAACTTATTTCTAATTTTCAAATATTAAATTAAAAAAATTCCATAACAGTTTTTTTGGAGGATTTTCTTGAGGAAGTACTCGATATTTTGAACTAAAAAAAAACTTGACGAAAACCCGAAATGATAGAAAATTTGCAAAATAATGATTTGTATGTACAATATTTATTATTAGTGTAATAGTTAGTTTCTAAAAAAAATATTTATTCTCACAATTTAAAAAAAAAGTTATTTGTTGATAAAATTCCTGATTAGTTTGTACACCAAGTTGTTTCCA
This sequence comes from Thereuonema tuberculata, assembly GCA_023159025.1. Taxonomy (NCBI): domain Eukaryota; kingdom Metazoa; phylum Arthropoda; class Chilopoda; order Scutigeromorpha; family Scutigeridae; genus Thereuonema; species Thereuonema tuberculata. The sequence continues at coordinate 2,457 of JAFIDM010034682.1, read as the reverse complement.
GTGATAAAACAAACGGAATAGACGTAATTATTTTGCAAGACGTAATCCCAAAACAAAAACAGATTAAGGCTTCACAGTGAACTCTTGGTGTTTCATTAATTTCTGCAAATATTTTCTGTCCATATGGTGAGAATGAATTAAAAAATTTTCAAAAGATAGGCAATAAAGCACAGCTATAGCTTCATTATCATAATAATGGACATATGATGACAGTTCAGAAATACAGTGACCTTCAAATTTCATTTTTACTTTAGATTGAATACAATAAATATAAATTTTTCCTCAGAAATTTATGAAAATATTTAAAACGATCGAAAACTATTTGTTTATTTTTTCATTACATAAAAAATTCAAATTTTTAATTCAGAAGATAAAAATAAGTATCGATTCAGAAGTAATTTTAACTCCTTAAATGAAGCTAAAACGAGATACAAAAAATTAAAAATTAAATTTATGGAAAATATCAGATGCCAAAAAATGAAAAATGGTTTAACTTCTAATTTTGTAATGTTTTGAATTATCTCAAATTCATTATTCTATTCATCATCTTAGTTAATGGAAAGTCACAGAGAATAATGAAACAATTTTCCTTTGCCTGCCACAGAGTTATATGTATTTAGAAAGGAGAGTAGCAATCATAGGAAGACTAGAATCGACTGAAGAGACCTACTGTAGCCTTCAGCCGAACATAGAATACAAGAAAAAGCATCCATGTCCATCCTGTGTCTTGAATGGTCAATCTAGTTTCAGTTTCGTAGTTTTCGATCACAGACGTACGAACTAACAGATGATGATAAGGATGGTTTAAAATTATATATCTTTTATCAGTAGATATTAATAAATATTGGTTTTTATGTGTTTAAAGCAGCGTTTCTCAACCTGTGGGGCGCACCCCCCTAGGGGGGCGCGATAAAACTAAAGGGGGGGGGGGCGCGAGCATATCGAAGATCTGTTAAAGAGATAGGTTTGGAGGTTTTTTTTTTTTTTTTTGGTTGAACAGATGGGTTTGGAGGTTTTTTTTTTCGGGGGCGCGATGAGAGTTGTGATTGAAAATTGGGTCGCAAGTACTAAAAGGTTGAGAAACACTGGTTTAAAGAATAACAAGTCAGCAGAGTATTCCATTTGTATAAATATATTTAAGCCTTAATTCTATTAACATTTTGTTTGTTGAACGCTTTTGTTTTTTTTTTTTACACAACGTCGGAAGTCGTGCTGGCTTCTGGTTCCTGTTACATATAAACAATCTGGCAATTTGTCTTCCCATCAATAAATCTAACTCAAGAAGAATGCAGTTTTTTAATACGTGAAGCCTATTCTAACGTTTCTCGATGTCTTTAAATTTTTTTTTTGAACCTATCTTCCAAAAGATGATTAAAAACATATTTCTCTAAAAATAATTTCCGAGCTTAGATTTGTTCTAACATTTTACTTTCAGCGAAGAATAAAATAAGGTTTATAATTTCTAGAATAGCATCAAAGATGAGTCCTTTAGAAATAATCTGTTATTTATTCAAGCATGAAAAATATATATCTCATAACTTTTAAGTTTTCTCCTCGAATATATCTCAGTGTTAATTCTGTTATTGTTATTATCTCTTTAAGAAGTTTTAATTTGAAATATAAATTAAATCTGTCTTTCCGATAAATTTATTCACGGGACCTGGAATTCATCATATTTTAATTACTATTAATAATTTTTGTACTAATTACCATTTTTTTATTGATGCATTCAAAACTCCTCAAACATTTTAAATAATTTAAATAATTTTATTTTTATTCAAAAATATAATCAGCGACATTTGATCTCTAGAAACTCATTTTCTTCATGTAGAAAAATAATTTCAATGGCAGATTCAGTTTCCTAAATTTAATATATAACTTTGAACTTTTCATATTTCGTTTCATAAACAACGTGATAATATTCTCAATATGTTCTAAGTAGTGATGGGTAGTTCGTGAACTATCTAGTTCATTGAACTATTTAGTTCATTGAACGATCTAGTTCAAATGAACTACTGTAGTTCGTAAAATGAACTATTGTTCTTTTACCACTCCCTATTGGCTATTGGAATGCGCATGCTCTAACGTCCCCTAGTTCGAATATAAATATTTGTTCAGTTCAACCGGGACCTTATTTTTAGGGCCCCTTCACGGGCCTCCCAAGTCAATTGCAAAAAAGTGAAAAATTCGCTCTCCTATTTGGGGCAGGCACACCACACTTGGGTGGAAGGAAGCCAACACAAAGGCTGAAGTGTCCCACCCCCGACCGACACCGGGACCTTATATTTAGGGCCCCTTCTCATAATTAGGGGCCATTCTATTATATTTAGGGCCACTTATATTTATTTAGGGCCCTATATTCTTTATTTAGGGCCTCTTATTTAGGGCCCCTTATATTTATATTTATTTTGGAGCCCTTATACACAGGGCCCCTTATTTAGGGCCCATTATTTTTTT
>JAFIDM010034681.1:0-11130 GCA_023159025.1 Thereuonema tuberculata | reverse complement strand
TCATTGTATCTTATCCTCCATCTTTCTCCTTCCTTCACTGCTCCATATATTCGTCTTATAATTTTCCTCTCGAATCTGCGTAAAGTCTCCACGTCACTATTGGTAAGGGCCCATGTTTCTGCTCCGTAAGTTACAATTGGTCTAATTAAGGTTTTATATAACTTGATTTTTGTTTTCCTAGTTAAAAGAGCAGATTTTTGGAGTGGTACATTTGCGTAATAAGCCTTATTACCTCTCATCACCCTTTTGTTAATTTCTTCAGATGTATTATTTGCATTGTTAATATTCACTCCGAGATATGTGAAATCACTGACTCCTTCAAAGTCATAACCATTTATCTCCATTCTTTGAATTCTCCTTCTAGTTTCTGATGTCGACATTTTCAAATATTTTAAAATTTTAAGTTTTAAATTTTAAAATATTTGGTCTTTTCTTCATTAATTTTGAGTCCTACGATTTTACTATTTATTTCTAGTTTTTTAAACATTTCTTCTAGTGTCTCTTTATTTCTTGCTATTAGGGCTATATCATCAGCATATGCTAGACATTGTTTGGACTTATAGAGGATGTTACCCCTAAAATTTAAAGTCTTCACAACGCTATGAAGAGCTAAATTAAATAGTGTAGCGAGTCACCTTGTGTCACCTAGTGTAGCGAGTCACCCTGATAGCGAGTCACCTTGTGTCACCTAGTGTAGCGAGTCACCCTGATAGCGAGTCACCTTGTTTAACTCCCGATGTTATTTTAAATGGGTCACTAATTTTCCCTGCAATGTATACTTTACATTGAGAATCGAGCATACAAGTTTGAAACAATTTTAATAATTTGTTTGGCATCCCATCTTCTTTTAGCACTCTGAACAGCTGGCTCCATTTAATACTGTCAAAGGCTTGTTTAAAATCGATGAAGAGTATATGTAGATCAATGTTATAATTATAACATTTTTCCATTATTTGTCTAATTGTGAAAATCTGGTCTGTTGTTCCTCTACCTTTCCGAAATCCACATTGATACTCCTCGAGTATATTTTCAGCGAAGAGGTTTACTCGTTTCTGAACAATGCTTGAAAAAATCTTATATACAGTGTTTAAGAGTGTGATACCTCTATAATTATTACAATCGAGCTTGTCTCCTTTCTTTATAAATAGGACAGACAAGCCCATTTTTCCATTCTGTTGGTAATTCATGCTCTTCCCAGATCTTACAAATCATTGTATGTAATACTTTCATCAGTTCTTCTCCGCCAGCTTTTATCAGTTCTCCGGGTATTTCATCTTCTCCAGGTGCTTTCCCGTTCTTTAATTTTTTCACATCCTCCCGTATCTCTTCTAGTTGGTTTTTCTATCTCAGTTTCAGTTGTTCTATTATGATCTTCTGGTTCTCTTTCTTGGTCATCTTCATCACCGTTATTTAGGAGCTCATTATAATATTCAGCCCATCTTTCCAACACTCCTTGTTGGTCTTCAACTAGTTTTCCATTCTTGTCCCGACATAAATTGCTCCTTGCCATGTAGCCTTTGGTCATGGTTTTAACCACCTTATAGAATTTCTTATTCTCATTTGTATCATTTAGCTGTTCGATTTCTTTTATTTTACATTTCAAGAACTCTTTTTTTCTTATTTCGAATTATTTTGCTAGCTTCTTTTCTACTCTGGTTATATTTTTCCCTTGTTAATCTAGTATCTCTTTGTATCATCATTTGTCTATCTCTATTTCTTTTGTTCAATGCGCTTTTACATTCTTCATCAAACCAATCTTTATTTCGTTTTCCCTGTATTCTTCCTATGGTATTTTCTGCAGCATCTATTATGGATTCTTTTATACATTTCCATTGGTTTTCAACTAGTTCATTCTCTTTTCCTTTTTCTGTTATTGCCTTTAGTTTCTTCTCCATTATTTTCTTATAGTTTTCAGTATATTCCTTCTCCTGCAGTAGTGAGGTATTCCATTTTTTTCTTTTACTTCCTTGTCCCTGTCTAGCAACAGATAGCTTCTCTTTTAGCTGTATTTGTACAAGATAATGGTCCGAGTCACAATTTGGTCCTCTTGCTGATCTAACATCTGTTATTGATGTAAAATGTTGTCTATTTATTAGAACGTGATCTATCTGATTGAAAGTAGATGAACCGGGTATTTTCCATGTGTGTTTATGTATGTTTTTATGCTCAAAGAATGTACTCATTATCAATAGGTTTGTCGCTAATGCTAGATTAACCAGCATTTGTCCATTTTCACTTGTTTCTGTATGGAGAGAGTATTTTCCTGCTACAGTGGATATCCTTTGCTCCTTACCTATTTTGGCGATAAAATCGCCTAGTACAAGTTTCATATAATATTTTGGTACTTTGTTACATTCCTTCTCTAATTTATCGTAAAAAGTGGATTTCTCATCATCAGGTCTTTCCTCTGTTGGAGCAAGCGCAGAAGATACAGTGATGTTTCGAAACCTTCCCTTTAGTATGATTTTACATAGTCTCTCCCCTAATGGTATAAAGGACTGAATGCTTGGTATGGTATTGATTATAAATCCAGTTCCGTATTGTCCAGTACGTTTCTCAGATCCTGAGTAGTATAATGTGAAATCCTTTTTATCAATTTTACCATCACCCTTCCATCTTACTTTTTGAAGAGCTATTATATCGAATTGAAATTTCTTAGCTTCCTCTGCAATCTCCATCATTTTTCCTGGTTGGAGCATAGTTCTAATGTTCCAAGTACCCATCTTGATTTTATTCTTTAACCGTGTTTCGTTGCCGAGTCATCTCCATGAATTAAGTCCCATCTTCCGAGGCATATCGTTAGGATTCGTGACAAGTGGTTCTTTTACAAGATAGGGTCGCCAACCCTATGCTTAACCCCCTCACTGGTGGACCGGGTTTGATATCGGGGTTTCCTTCCTCTAGGAGGCTGGTATTTATTATACCTGAAGGTTCCTCCCTACCCTTGGTTTTCTGTCGGGGTTTACCTTCCCTTAGCCCAGTTCTCCCGTTTTAAGGCGCCGGAGATTCGCCTTTCGTCCTTCCCCGTTAGTTACGACATAGGTTCTCGCCCTGCGTCGTATCCAGGGCCGCCACGAGGAGGAGAGGATAGGACTTGTTGTATTAGCTTTATCACATGGCTCTCTCTTACGGAGGGGCATTTCCTGGTATTTATTGGTATGTGTCTATGGACATCAACACATCCCACCAGGTCCCAAGACAACCATTCTGGCCCCTCTCTTTGCCTACATAATGATGAAAAAAGGGCACTTGTGGGTACAAGGGTCGGGTTCGAAATAGAGCGTTCGATTGAACGTGGTTACAAAATCTTGGAACTATACCATGTCTGGCATTTTCCTATGACTGTGCAATATGATTCGCAATATGGTTCGGGAGGTTTATTTACAGATTATGTGAATATGTTTTTGTAGAAATTCTAGTATTAATTTCTAGTGTAGAAATTTTAGTGTTAATTTGTAGCCCTAACATTTGCAAAGGCAATTTGATTATCTCAGTCGGGATAATTTAGTTATCTATAGAAGGCCAGTTTTTTTGCATCTTTCCAGCAGCGCAGAATAAGCATTGTTATCATGCAGATGATTTGTGAGACGAGCGCGCTGAATTGAATGTTAAGCCGATTGTTGCATGAGACACGAGAAGAACGCATCGTGTGAAGAAATTGATTTCTTGCTGAGTTAGTGGCAGTTAGCATCTCTCCCTCACGGAGTTAAGACGTGAGGGAGGTAGCGGTTAAGGTTTCTCACTCACGGAGATAAGACGTGAGAGAGGCGGCAGTCAACCTCGCTCCTGTACGGAGTTAAGATGTAAAGGAGGTTGCAGTTAACCAGAGCTTCCTCGCAAAGTTTGGATGCGAGAGAGAAAGCAGTCCTTATCGAGTACTTGCCCGACTAAGAAGGCAGAGTAGGGACTGGCGTCTATCACTTGTCAAGGATACGGACAAGGATAGTTGTGTAATCTATCACTCGTCGAAGTAGTGAACGGGGATGCGATTTGGAATTATTTCTCATCAAGAAAACAGACGAGAATAGTGTTCATCAGCCATTACTTGTCAAGACAGTGGACAAATAGCAATTTCAGTTGGATCCCTGACCAAGATAGGTCGTGAGGGAGCTGTTCACATTCTCGCAAGTATAGGAGGCGAGAAGCTCGTGCAAATTGTGAAAATCGCCAAGACGTAAGGCGAAGAAACTGTGCCAATTGTTTTGCCAGGATACAAAAATATAGCTGTATCGAAATAAAGGCGGCATCGATGGAAGACTTGCCAAAGTACGAAGCAAGGAAACCGCAAGGATCGAGGAATCGGATGGACCTGGGGCGAAGATACCTTCATCTCAGGGAAAGCAGTTTCTAACTGGACCGACGCAGAGATTGGCCTAAGAAGGAACAGGAAGCCTATCAGAAAGTTCAGAGAAAGAAAACGACAATCGTTGTTAGCAAGAAACTTATGTAATCCGCTTAGAATTATCCGGTGGTCACGAAGTAGCGACTGTGACATTTAATGGTTTGTGTCCGGCGATTAATAAGAAGAATTTTGAGATATATAATTCTTCGGTACGAAGTTCATATTACTCAGGACATAGTAGTAAACTCAGAGCCAAAGTCATATGCATGCAAAAGGGAGACTTTGTAGAGAAGCGGATATACAAGAGCGGAATAAAGGACAGAGATATTATTGTTCAGGATACTCCGGAGCTGTTCGACTGAAGAATACGGCGAACAAATTGTAAGTAAAGTTTTTCCTTGAACAATTCCTTTATTTAAACGTCAGTGATAAAAGCAAGTTAGTAGTCAGGGTCTTATAGGCAGTATGCGATATAGTTTAAGAAGATTTTTGAGAAATATAAATCTTCGGTGCCTAAATTAGTGTAAGGCGGAGCGAAGAAGAATTTTAAGAGATATAATTCTTCGGTGCCTAGATTCATAAAGACCATCGATTTATATGTTTCTTGTGATATTGTGAAAATACGTTTCCTGAACTTTAGATACTATAAGTATTGTGAAATCGTCGGAAGAATGGATAGTAATTCCAGTGAACAGTAATTTCATTGAACAGTAATTTTAGTGATATGTATTTATTGTATGTTTCCAGAAAATACAGACTGGCAGAAGTTGTGTTGCTGATTAACTGTGTTTAGCGATAAAACGAAGATAAGAACTTTGTTTGAAGACATTGATTTTGACATTCATAAGAGTTTGAATTGTTTGTAAGCTTGAAGTGGTCAAACTATATATACCAATAAGTGTTGATTAAATTTATTAAAAGTTTTTCGAGTTATGTTATTATTTTTGGAATATGTTAATGAGGCCTAGATTTTACTCTGCTAAGTTAAAACATATAATTTATATACCACAAATAATTACAGTTTTTGAAAATCAAACAAACAAATTCCAATTATCCTCCAGACTGTGTTACCATGGAACAAAAGAAACAATACATCTCCAGCTATTTTGAAAAAGAGGGTATACAGTTAGAAGAGAAGGAAATCAAGAATAACCCACCCCTTCGAAATCTGGCCAAGACATGTCTCAACAGTTTCTATGGGAAATTGGCTGAATCTGTTCAAAGGACCCAAACTAAATATATTAGTGAACCAAAAGAGTTTTTTAAACTGCTGAACGACGATTGCAAATCAGTCAGCAGTGTCAATTTTTTTAATAATGACAAGATTGCCCAAGTGCAATGGCAGAATGACAGTCAAATTCTTCCAACAGGAAGTCATACTAATGTTGTGCTAGCAGCCTTTGTAACATGCCATGCCCGTTTAGAAATCTTAAATTACAAGGAGCTCCTTAGATTTTAATGTATGTATACGGACACTGACTCAGTGTTTTTTATACACAATGAAAAATGTTTATCCCCGATAGTGACAGGTGATCTTCTTGGATCTATGTGTGATGAAGTTCAAAAAAGTTTCAGCCCCCAATATAAAATATCTAAATTCTGCAGTGTTGGACCTAAAAATTATGCCTATGAAATAAAGTCCTCGATATTTGGGGAGCCTTCTTTTGTTGTGATCAAAATCAGAGGATTTTACCTTTCGTACGAGACAGGAAAAGAAATTTCTATCAATCTAATGGAGAAAATGGTAAGCATTAAAAATCATCATAAAATTGTTAGAACATGGGATAGGAAAATTGTTAGCAAAACAGAAGTTAAAATTTACAGAGCTGTTTATGATAAAAGAGTTATTACTCCCAATAGATTTTTGACACTTCCTACGGTTTTTAAGAGAGAGAGAGTAGTTTTTTTCGTAGTTTTGTATACATTTTTTTCATCCAGTCAGGCAAAAATTAAAATTTATTCTATTTTTTCCACATTGCCACAGAGAATTAAGTCTACAGAAATTACCTTGTATGATTGTCTTAAATTTTGAACTATTTTACAAAGGTGTTGGTCATGTAAAAAAAAAACATTTTAACTTACAATCTTTCCTACTTTGTATGTATATTACAGGATTTATAATGAAATAATTTTTTTGTTTTTATGTAGAGATGTTTAAAGGATAGAAATATGATTTGGACATATTAAAAATTTGCAAAGGTGTTGGATGTAAGAAACCCATTAATATTTTTAAATTTACATAGTAGCTAAGAAATATTATTTTTTAAGATTTGTTTGTATAATGAAGATATAATCATTGAATAACTGTTGTTTAAAAAAGGAAAATGGAATTTATTGTTGCTTTAAAAATTAAAATACAGCTGAAAAAAAAAAGAAATGTAATCCTTTTACAGGAGCTTAAGTTTTTTCAGATTTAAAAAGTCAGTGATATTCTATTAATTTTCAATGGTTCGAAGAAAAAAGTTGATTACTTCGTTTTTTATTCAATTCTTGAATCATGTTAATATTTTTTAACTTATAAATTTTTTAATCATTATTTTTGAATTATGTAAAAAATCATAATCATTTTTGGAATTAAAAAGAAAGCAAGCTATTTTTTTTTCAATTGAAAACACTCTCGTTGTCTTTTAATTTTTCTTTAAAATTTTGTCCTTGGGTAAAATATAGATTCTTACCTCACAAGATTAATATTTTCTGATCACCTGACTTCTTAAGAAATATATGTTGGAAAAAAAAGGGTTGATAGCTATCATAAAGGAATGGAAGTCGTAGAAAAAGACACCTTTACCTTGAAACACCCATTCAATTTATTAATAGCGGGTCCGAGTGGGAGTGGTAAGACGACCTTCGTAAAGAAATTTTTACATTATACAAGCCTTCTGATTGATCCACCTCCAGAGAAAATCATATGGTATTACGGTGTCTATCAGTCATGGATGTTTGATTATTCAAATTTTATACAATTTGTCGAGAGAATACCAAAATTACAGATTTTAAACATATTCTTTAGAGGAAGTTAATAATTTTAGATGATTTAATGGGACATTCGAAGGCTTCAGTGGTGGAGCAGTTATTTACAAATATATAGCCATCATAAAAATACAAGTGTTATCTACTTGGTCCAAAATCTTTTCTATCAGGATAGATTTCATCGCACAATTTCTCTGAACACCCATTACTTTGTGATCTTTAAATCTGTGAGAGACAAAAAACAGATACTCTATTTTGCAAGGCAGCTGTTCCCCGAGAATGAAAAGGGGTTTCTCGAAGCATACAAAGATGCTACTCAATCGAGTTATGGTTACTTGTTTATTGATTTGAAAGCAGAAACGAGAGACAAATTCCGCATTCGTACGGGGATTTTTCCTGACAGCCCTCTAACTATCTACTCAATGAAAAACCCTGTCTGCTAAAGAGGGACAAGGTCAGTGGATACCGACACTTGAGATTCATTCATCATGAGAAAAGGTTCGCCACGACGTCTTGTGAAATACAGGACTCTACTTCAAGCATTCCCTTCATTGAATTCACCCCAGATCAAGGGAGTTATCCGTCATTGCCCGGATGATCTAATACAGTGTTGTGTGAAATTGTGAAAACATTTTGAACGGAAATTTACCAATTAGTGCTGCTCAAAAACGTAAACTCCATCGCTACAAAAAAAGTTTGCATTGTCTAGTGCAGCCGAAGCAGAGTGTACAAAAGCATAGAATAGTATTAATCCAATCCGGGTCAGGGTTTTTACCATTTTTGATTCCTGCCATCGGTGGCTTACTTGGTTCAATCTTAGGACGTGGGTCGAAACAATGGAAAACGTCAAAAAACTGCTCGTGGTGCCAGAAGAATTGGGTCATCAAAGACTTCTGCCATCTGAAAAGTTTCATATACATCAACCACTATTTCAAAAATTAGAATTATTACAATCCGAACTGGAACACCTACTCGATAATCCTAATCTTCCTGACTATGTGAAATCGAAGTTGGTCAATGATTTACAAAGGAAATATCGTCTGTTCTTCCATCAACTCCAATATCCGCCATAGTTTTCAACAACTCAGTCAATATATCAAATTCATTTTTAATGATGAGAGACAAAGTGTTGTCGTCTCCATCCCTCAAAATTCAGAGGTCATTTTATCTGAACCCCTAGTAAACATTTTAGGATTAGATGAATCCCAGATGGTTTCCCGACAAGACTCGTTGGACCCTTCTGTAAGACTTTTTATTATAAATGAAACAGTCGGGGGCATCCGACCACCTATATCAAAGAATATCGATACAACTTTTATTAAGTCACTAAACTTTTACAACAACATCGATCCTAATTCATTGCCTGAAACTAATGTTCTAAACATTATCCCCAGCCATTATTCAGATCCAGAACAATTCATCAAAATTCTTAACAATATTGTGGAGCATCGTTATCAAAGCGAAACAGGAGTTAAGTTTTCTTACAATCCTCTTTCACATAAAATAGAGATTCAAGTGTCAGGGCCATACAAATTTGCGATTGTCAAAACATCTTTCAGGAATCTTAGGATTTGGTGGTGAGCTAGAATTCCACCAGAGTAGAGAAGCTCTCTCGGTTCTCGATTTGTACGGAGGATTTTACAGTATCTATATTTATTCCGATATCGTGGAAAGTAGCTTTGTGGGAGATACAATGACACCCCTGCTTCGCATGGTTCAAGTTCGAGGAAATGGGGTGACCTCATCACAGAGTCACCCACGAATCTCTACTACCGGCCTTTACTATGTCACTCTTTCGAAACCATTTCTATTTACTTGCGTGATGATGTAGGACTGCCCATTCTCTTTGAAAGAGGCCGTGTTACAGTACAACTTCATCTTCGCGCAATTCGCTAACATGGTCCGCCGGTTGCCCATCCCCTACTACTGCGATCCATTGAAATGTCAGCAATACTATTCAACACAGGCTGGCCATGGCACCTCTCCCTCTCTCCCTGATATACCCGTTTTCAATGGTCGACGATATCAGTGAGGTCACGGACTTGGAGGCTTATTCTCCTCTCTATCGCTGTGGGTGCAGCCACTTCTCAAACAATTCGCCTTATCAGCAGGACGTTCAGCCTTACGTGGAGGTACTCACCTTTTGGACGACATCGAGCAGGGACATCCTTTTAAACAAGCCGCAAAAACACGACTTCGAGAAACCATTAAAGACATTCTTTCTTCTCCATTGCAACGAGGTCATGGGAAAAGGAAGCGAAAAAGGGAAGGAAAAAACAAAGCTCCGCCTCCAAAACACCAGCAACTGATGCGAGGTTTGCTCGACGGACCTCAATTCCACCCCCCACCTAAAGAACGTCGAAAATACAAGAGGAAGAAGGATATCTTCAATCCATGACTCCATGGCTTCCTCAGCCTTGTTTCCACATCCAAAAAGCTGCGAATGCTTTCATAACCAACTGGACCTCTTCGCATTACCACCAACAACTGTTTCTATTAACGACACAACAGAAAGCGAATTCCATCCAATCTCCTCTCTCAATGAAAACAGCCCAATCGAATTTGTTATCAACGGAGCAGGTGAAGAATATTTAGATCTTTCTCAGACCCTTCTCCATCTCCAACTTCCCATTGTCAAGGGAGCTAACAATGATGCAATTGTTGCAGCCGACAAAGTAAGTCCAGTTAATCTTATATTGCATGCTCTTTTCAGTCAAGTAGACATTTACTTAAATGATAAGCTCGTATCTAACTCCGACAACTGTTAAGGCTATCGAGCTTATTTTGAAAACTTTCTCAATTTTGATCGAGATGTGAAAGAGTCTCAACTGACTGCTTCAGGATGATATTAAGATAAACCGGGTACCTTTAATGAAATTGATCCTGCCACATCTACGAATACTGGATTGAAACAACGTAACGACCTATTCAAAGAAGGGAAAGTAGTGGATTTACTAGGTAGGATACATTCAGACATCTTCCAGCAGGAAGAGCGCTACTCAACAATGTTGATCTACGTATTCGACTAATTCGTAACAAGAACTCATTCTGTCTACTTTCCCCTGAAGATGCTCCTGCCTTTAAAATCCATATTGAACATGCCTCCCTCTTTGTACGAAAGATTAAACTTTCTTCAAGCATCATCATCTCTCATTCCAAAACATTACTTGAAAGTTCCGCCAAATATCCTATCAACAGAGTTGAGTGCAAAGTTTTCTCTTTACCTCAAGGCAATTTGCAAGGCTCCATTGATAATGCCTTCATTGGGCAAATTCCTAAGAGAATCATCGTCGGTCTTGTAGAGAATTCTGCATTCAACGGTTCCTTTAAAGAAAATCCTTTTAACTTTCATCATTTTCATATCAATAACATCAGCATTTCTGTGGACGGAAAGAGCATTCCTAATCACCCCTTCAAACCCGACTTCACTCAAAACAAGTACGTCCGCAGTTATCTTTCTCTTCATACAATTACCAACAAATTCCTTTCAAATGAAGACATCTCTCTGAGTTACACAGATTTCTGTAAAGGAAATTCTTTATTTGCTTTTGATTTATCAGTGGACAATTCAGGCAACGAGCAGCATCTTCAATTAATCCAACTAGGTACGATGCGAATTAATTTAAGTTTTTAAAGAGCACTTCCTAAAACAGTGAATGTGATAGTGTACGCAGAATTTCAAAAAATTATTGAAATAGACGCAGCATGTAACATACTCCTTGAGTGAAAACCGCCATGAATACTCTCAAGCTTTCCCACTGCCTCTCATCTCACCCTAAGACTAAGGAATACTTTGGCGGTGTTTTTCCCTGCAATCA
>JAFIDM010034680.1:0-11130 GCA_023159025.1 Thereuonema tuberculata | reverse complement strand
CCACGTCATCCACACAACCAGACTGATGAAGTTTAAACCATCGGAAGCTTTGTTTACTGTTCTTCGGATACTTACAGATTAAACAGGTAAGTAGAACAAGTTTTTAAAGTTTAACATGCAGGACCTTTTGTCTACTCAGGTGCAGTCTTGTATTTCTTAACTTTTATTAAGTAGAACAAGTATTCACTCTTATTAATTAGTACGATTTGGTCGCTATCGAAACTTTTCCAAATAAAAACCATATCAAATAAACTCGTAAGAAAATATACGAACATTTTAGGGAAGTACTTTCTTTTTATCAACGTTATATAATTATAAATAAAGTATAATTAAAAGAATATAGTTTTTTTTTTATGTTTTTATTGATAATCATGTCTTTAAATTCTCTCGACAGCGATAACCTTCAGTAAGATTTAAATGAACAAAAGACAAACCGTGAATTTCAAGCAGGTAACGAATGAAACCTGTTCCTTCATTTGGGAAAAGACTTGAAACTGACTTAGAACTGAATTCTGTTCATTTACAATTGAAACTAATAAAAGACGTTTCCATGGATACAAAAGTTAAATATTCTTACTTATGATAAAAATAAAACGATAACAATATTTAAGAAGCAAAACAAAAAAGAATGATAATAGAAAAATAAAGATCTTCTAATTCAATGAGGATTCAGGGGCTGCAATATTTTTCATTCTAAAAATTATTATAAATTAGATATTATTTTCGACATTTGACATTATTAAAACATTGGAGGTAGTTAGTTAGAAATATGAAGTTAGAATAGTCTTTTAACTAAAGTTTAACAAAAAAAAATGAAGTTTTCAAACTTTTAATCTAATAATTATTCAAATTAATGTTAGTTATTAATGATGGAAATATATAATTTAGAATTTCATAAAAAACAAACTTATAAACATCATTAATCTTACTGTTTGCAGTAACTTACAAATATCAGTGAAATAAAAATTACATAGTTATTCGTTTGTAAGTTATTTTTAATAAGTTGAATTATTTGTAATAAACTTATTGCTGACGAAACTGCCAGTAATGTAACCATCTTGAACTAAATCAAATATTGTAGTAAAACACTTAATTTTTATATCATTTTTGAATTATATTTACTAAACACTTAAAAATATTTCTCACAAAGGATAATTTTCTAAGTGATTCTTTACTTCTTTTTCAAGTCTTTCTTAAAATAAAATATAAACAATCTGTAGAATCGAGAATTAGTTATTACACAGAATAACTCAAATTGTGACATAATGCGTATACGTATTATGTTATAAAACATTACCAAATACAATACTAATTTATCTTTGTTTAAACTAATGCTATTAACTGTAATTTATAAATAAATATTCTTTTGTAGAAAATGTAAAAAAAAAAGAAAGACAGATTTTTTAAAATTTCTTGTTGTGATGAACAAATATTATCCAGTACACATCTATTCATTATTTTTTTTCAATCTGATGTTGAATTTGTTAGGTTTAAACTTTTTTAAAGTCATCTTTTCGTTTTATGAACTAACATTTTATTGTTTTATTTAACTGTTGATCTTTGTTTTGCTAGGTACAGAAATATTTGATTTAATGCTAATCCTATATTTCTATTGATATATTTTAAATTTTGAATGGAAATAGCTTCTATATATCTTTTTTTCTAATCATCTTTTTCCATAAATAATATCTGAGTATCGTTAAGTTCTTCTAAATAAAATTCAGATATGAAATTGATTAAGTTTTATTAATTTTTTAATTATTCTTGATATTTAAAGAATATAGTGTGTATTTTTTTAAAATAATTTTATTGATAATCCATGTGTTTTTTTTTTGTGTGTTTTTTTTCTTAATGTTTGCCAGTCCTATTAGGTGTAATTATAAAATTACTCCTGTATTATAGGTGCTGGAATATTTAATATGTGTCAATATGGTTAGTTAAATAAAAATAAATAGAAATTTTTTTTCAAAAAATAGTGGTATTTAGGTATTTACTATATTTTTGTTTAATATATCATATAATAATTGGGTCTTGATAATTTTAAAACTATTGCTATTCTAGTTTTCCCAATTTATCTGTCTAAAAACTTTGAAATTAATATATTCATCTATTCTTAAGCCAAAATTATTTTTCATCTTTGGAATTTTAAAGTTTCTCAACCAACATAGTCTAGTATCTGTGTTGGAGTTATAATTCTCTTTAACCTTTTTATAGATATAGAAATTCTTTAAAGTGATGTTATATATATATTTTTCTTCGATATTCAAAATTCTATACTTTGCTCTTATTTTTATTTTATTTTCTTCCGTTTGATCTTTGTAATTTATGTAGATATTATTAAAAATTCTATATATTAGTTTATTTATGTTATTTTTCTGTTGTTTTGTTAAGCAATGCCAACAATCCAAACCGTAATTTAATACCGAATCAACAAGTGATTTATATACAATAAGTTTTTGTTTAAATTCATACTTATTTCTTAGATGATAAAACATAAAAGTGAAAGTGTGTAATCGTTTGATCACATAGTTGTAATGATTATTCCAATTATAGTTATCATCACTATATATACTAAATATGTATAATTATTGACAAAATCTATATGAGGACAGTTATAATTATTATGTATAATGTTATTACTACATAGACTATTATTACAAGAGTTAACATGAAATTTAAAATGTAAGTTTAAATTAATTTTTTTGTTTTTAGTTTTAATTATCATTATTTTCGTTTTCTTCTGATTGATTGTCATTTTATTTTCTGAAACCCATTTTGAAATATTATTTATGTCTTGTTGTAGATACATGAAAGCCAGGTTCTGATCATTTTTATTGCTAATCAGTAAAACATCATCTGTCTTGTCTTGTCTTGTCTTGAACATCTTAGGTATAGACAATGATTGTCTGTTCCTAGCTCTGAAGATGATTTTGGTCTTTCCATCTTATTTTTGGTCGTCCTCTGTCTCTTTTTCCTTTGGGTTTATATTTCAAAATTAAATTTGGAATGTTATCGTTGGACATCCTTTCAACATGGTTAAGCCAATTTTTTTGGTAATTTTGAATTTCTTGAATTAAACTTGGAGTTTTAAGTTGGTCTCGAATATCATTATTTTTCTTTTTGTCGAGGCGTGTAAATCCTAATAAAGGTCTCAAAAATTTCATTTGTGCAGTTTCCAATCTTTGTTTGTTTCTTTGTTTCAATATCCAGGTTTCACTCCCATATTTAATTGCTGCTTTGGCTGTGATGTTATGTAATCTTAGTAGTGTTTCTTTCGTCATTTGTTTTCCAAATCTTCTTCTAATTATTCCATTCATTCTGTTGTATGTCTGTATGTTTGATATCAGGTTTGCCTCATCGTTATAACATGAAATTATGTTTCCTAAATATTTAAACTCTGATACTTGTTCTATTATTTTTCCATTAATTACAATTTTCACTCTTTGTATTTGTTTTCCACACATTGCCATGTATTTCGTTTTTAATTCCGAAATTTTCATTTTATAATTTTTTGAGATAGTATTTAAATGATTTGCTCCAATTTGAAGTTCATCTTCTGAATTTGCTATCAAAACTTGATCGTCAGCATACAGTAATGTCTTCAATTTTTTATCTTTTGTGATCTAGATACCATTTTTATATATTGATTTCCATTCTTTTAGAATTCTATTTATATATATGTTGAAAAGTATTGGGGAAAGTCCACATCCTTGTCTCACTCCTTTATTTATAGTTAAAGGTTCTGATATTTTTCAGGGGAATTTAATATTACTCGAAAAACTCAGAAGATGAATAACAGGACAGATATAAAACATCATCTGCATATATATAAATCTTACAATTTTTTTATTTTATCACAAATAGAGTTTATGTATAGAATAAAAATTAGAGGACCCAAGTTTGATCCTTGTGGGACATCACACTTAATATTATAAGTTTTACTTGTAAAATTATTTATTTTAATTTTAAATTTTCTATTTTTCAAATAATTTTTAATTAAATTATACAAGTCACCACGAATACCATAATTTTGTAATTTTTTCAATAAATTACTATGGTTTATGCAGTCGAAGGCTTTACTAAAATCAATAAATGCAACGTATATTAATTGATTATTATTTAAATTATTGTTTATATTATTATTTAATTTATTTAACAGATCTTTTGTACCTATATTTTTTTGATATGCACATTGGCTTTTTTTTTAGGATATTAAATTTAATAATAAAATCATTAATAGATTTTGAAAGATAGCTCTCAATTATTTTGGATAAATTTGATAAGATAAAGATTGGTCTATAATTCGAATAATCCTGTAAGTTACCACCTTTGTAAATAGGTATGATATAAGCGATTTTCCACAGATTCGGATAAATACTGGTTTCATACATATTTCTAAAAAGCTCGACTATGAAAAGCGAAATTTTTTCTTTATTATTTTTTATATCCTTTATTGTGATGTTATCTACGCCTGTTGACTTGGTATTTTTTAGATTCTTAATTATATTTAAAATATCATTTTGGTTTGGTAAGAAAAAAGCAATAGAGTTTAAATTTTTATTTTCATTTATGATTAATTGATTATTATTTACATATGTAGTTTTGCTTTTCTGTACAAATGTATTACGTAAGTTTTTGAAAACACAGTTACTATTGTATTTTAATATTAAGTTTTGTATTTCTAAATTATTATTTTCTTTTTTGTAGTTAATATCATTTTTTATCAAATTCCCCATTTTTTTATTATTATCGTTGCTATTTTTTATAACATTGTTTATATAATTATTTTTTATTTTATGTATATAATTTTTTAGCCAGTTTATTTTCTTTTTATAGTTTTCTTCATATATTTTGTTTGTTCTGTTATTTTTATATTTAAAAAATAAAATATCTTTTTCTTTAGTGTGTTTAATAATATCATTATTCATCCAGGGCTGTTTGAATGTATAATATTTTTTTTCCTTTTTATTTTCTTTAATTCTTTTCTATTTTTTTCATTTTCTTGTTTAATTTCTTTTCTAGATTCTTTAATGATTTTATTGAATTTTTTTATATATGTATTAGGATCCTTATTGTACTCTCTTTGAATTTCAATAGTTAGATTTGATAATTTCTCATTTAGGTAATCTGTATTAATCCAGAATTTTTTTCTAACATCGTTTTCTTTATTTTTATCATTCTGATTTTTTTCTTTATCAAATTCCATTAAGATTCCAAAATGATCAGAAATGTACCATTGGATTATATTAGATTTGATATTATAACTGTTTGTGTGAGTAAAACAGTGATCAATGCAAGTTTTTGAAGTTTGTTTATTTGTTGCAAAGTTTCTTGTTGTTTTGTATATTTGATTTTTGTATCCAAGATTGTAAAAATTTTTTAGATACGAATTGGTGATATTGTTAGTGCCATTACTATTATTATTTTTAATG
The DNA here is from genome assembly GCA_023159025.1 of Thereuonema tuberculata. Taxonomy (NCBI): domain Eukaryota; kingdom Metazoa; phylum Arthropoda; class Chilopoda; order Scutigeromorpha; family Scutigeridae; genus Thereuonema; species Thereuonema tuberculata. The sequence goes on along the minus strand of JAFIDM010034680.1, from coordinate 5,698 downwards.
TCTATGTTGAAATCGCCTACACACATACAATTATAGTGATTATTATTTTCTTGCTGTATTTCAATTAGGTTTTCTTTTAATTCCTTTACAAATAATCTTTTGTTATTTAAAGGAGGTTTATATATTATATAGAAAATGAAAATTTCATTTGTTGAAGTGTGTCTAATTTTGCAATGAATGTTTTCATATGTTATCGAATCTTTGGTTATATCATTTACTAAATATTCTAATTTATGAAACATTACAATTCCTCCTCCTCTAGCATGATTTCTTAGTTTACAAATTTTTTTAAAACCTGGTATATTGAAATAATTAATCTCTTCATTTTTGATGTTTACTTCAACTAAAATTATAAAATCAATTTCTTGAATTTTATTATTAATATTTGCTAATAAATAGTTAAAATTTGTCCTTATACTGCAAATGTTTAGAAATAATACATTAAAATAGAAATGTTTTCCTAACTTCTTGAAGTTCCAAGAATGCATATTATCAATAATATTTAAATCTCCTAATTCCAGATTATTGAACATGTATCTTTGTCGGTTTATTAATTTGATTGATATTTCTTCTTTCCTTAGATTGTTTTTAAATCTTCATCATTTGTAATTTTAATTACTTTTGAAGATTCATTTTTCCTTATTAAAATGTCATGATTTTTTATCCATATAAATTTGAAACCCTTCGATTTTGCTTCTTGTTTTGTTTTCCAAAATAGATTTTTTATTTTTTTTGTCAAGTTCTCATTTACGTATATCTTTGAATTATTCGTATTGTCAAATAAATCATCATTTGTTGTTTTTTTTCGTTTTGAAAGATTTTAACCATTTATCCCTGTCTTTTCTACTTTCAAATTTTATTATTATTGGTCTGTATTTCTGTTTTTGGAATCGTCCAAATCTATGGGCAGCTTCCATCTTGTGTGTTGGTTTTTCCACTTGTAGAACTTCAGCTAGTTTAACTATAATATCTGAGAGATTCTCATTCTCACTCTCTTGAATTCCAGATATTTCAATATTGTTTTTTCGCATCTGTAATTCCAATTTGTTTACATTTTCTTCTATATTCAAAATGGATTCCTTGAGAATTTTATTTTCATTTTCTAATTTCTGTTGTCTTTCTTCGATTAATTTTTGGCTTTTGTTGAATATGTTTAATTTTTCTACGATATCCTCATATTTTTTGTTGAGGAATTGCATAGATTCTTTGATTTCTGTTAATTCTTTTAGAATGGTTTGCGCCAGTCTAGAATCTAATGGAGTGATGGGCTGTTCCATATCTTTCGTAAGGGATGTTAAGTCAAACGACGAATCACTTCTGTTTTTTTTTCCATTACATTTCTGTTTAGGCCAGGAATATCTTTTTTATTTCTAACAGTTATGTTTCTACATTTAAAGCATTTCCACAAACTTTTTTTATGCGGAGTGGATATATCTATTTCTTCTTCTGCGTTTACACATTTTTCATGTTGTTCAACTCCACATGACTTGAAGCGTAATTCCGCCTTTTTCATTATAATATCACATTCATTACATTTTATGGTATATTTAGTGTAATTACTCATTATTAATTGTATAGATTGAGACACAAAATAAAGTAGAAATATAGGATAATACTTAAGTATTTGAACAGTTGATACGATGCAGAGCGAGACGACTGCACGTCAACCTCAGTTGACGCATGCGCGTTTAAAGAGGAAATGCCATCGACAGAGGTGACATTCAGTAATACAGTTGACCCGCGATAATCCGACAATAACGGGACCGAGGGGGGAGTCGGATTATCAAAAATAATCCGACCGGATTACCAAAGGTTGATTTTTTAAAACTTATTTGACTTCTAAGGCAAGAAAATTTAAGTTTTATCTACACAGTACTCTACGTACTACAGTACGAATATTGTTTCAATATATATTGAGTACATATTTTACAGCCATTGAGGATATAAAAAAATAACTCATTAGACATAGTTTTACACAAATTAATACTATGAATATAATACTAATTTATTTCTGTATGTATGTCTTAAAAAATAAAATTACAGTATATAATGTAAAATATAATTTTATGTCTTAAAATAAAAAATAAAAATACGTACATATATATTTACGGCTTAAAAAAATCTGTAATCGTTTTTTGTTTCTTCTTACGTAAAGAGTCTATCATGGCTTTTTCTCGAATATCTTTTAACAATAAAATGTTCTCGTAGTAGAGTTCCCTCTCCTCACACCAACGTATCAAAGTGTTTGCTGTCGACATAACTTCATCGCAAGTGATTGTGCATTTCACCTCCATGACCGCCTCAATCGGGTCGGTTTTCGAACCAACCTGCATCGGACTACCGAGCATGTCGGACTGTCAAATGTCGGATTATCGCGAGTCAACTGTATTTAAATTAACAGTTGGAGGTTGTGAACTTCAGTGAAAGAACGAATAAAAGAACCCTGTTCTTGGCTTGGCGTTCTTGGCTTCGCTTGGGAAAAGACTTAAAACTTAACTTAAACTTAAAGAATTAACTGAAGTTAATAAAATACTTTTCCATGTATACATAAGTTAAATACTCTTAATCATAATAAAAATAAAAATAATAGAACTTCGGAAGCAATAAGATTTAGATGAAAAACTTTTGAAAGTATACTAATAAAAATTATTATAAATGATATTATTTTCTACGTAAATTATTTGATCTTAGTTATTTAGAAATATAAAGTTAGAAGCATTTCTTAACAACTTAAATTTTACTAAATAGTTAAAAAAATGAGTAGAAAGTCTTTCTAGCTTTTCATTCAATAATTATTCAAATTGGTTCTTAATTATTAATGATAGTAATAAATAGTTTAAATTTTCTTAAAAAAACAAATTGCTAAACATCTTAAATCTTAATGTTTAAACTGAAATGGAAATAGCAGTGAAATAACAATTAGAATGTTATTAATTTGCTAATTATTTTGATAAGGCGATTAAATTTACTAACAATAACCATTTAGACAAACTGACAATAACATAACCAATTGGAATTAAATCAAATGTATAGTAAAACATCATTTTAATATCATTTTTTGAATTATATTCATTATACACAAAAATAAATAATTCTTACAATGGATAATTTTTTAAGCCTTTTTTAAAATTAAACAGTCATCTTCAGAATAAAGAATAAATTATAACATAGAATAAATAGTTAATAGAAAAGAATTATGTCGTACAACATTATCAAATATTTATCTTTGTTTAAATTGACACATATTTAACTTTTTAATTTCTTTTTAATTTTTAAACAAAAATTATCGTAGCAAGAAATGTCAATAAAAAATATTTTTCGTTCTTAAATTTCATACTGTGAAGCACAAACGTTATCGAATGAAATATCATTTGTTTCTTCTTCTGTCTTATATTTAACTTTTTTAGTTTAAAATTATTTTATAATAATGGTATTTTGTTTTCAGAACTAACATATCTTAAACAACAATTGAATTTTTAATGCTTAAAAAAAATCATCAAAGCGTTCAATGGCACATGAAGTTTCTCACTAATATTTCATTACTGAGTTTTTAAATTGTTTATTTTTGCTTTTGAGGCACCACTGGAATCCCGAGTAACATATCTGGTTGGTTGATTTGACTGTTGGAAATTTGTTTTGTTAAATAAAGAAATATTTCCTCTATTTCTAATTTGTCTCTGAAATGAAAATCTCTAATCTTTAGTCGAAATAAGTAACTCAGTCAACATTGGATACATACCATAGATATTTTAAAAACGCTGTATAGTAATCTCGTGATTGCATCTAATTGCATCATCCAATCATACAAACCAACCCTGGGTGCTATTGCTTCATTATCTGTTGCAAACAGTTGAGTGACATCACTGCTTTACGATAGCTGACGTAAGATGATGCAATGTTAGTGTAAAGTGAAGTGAAGATTTATTCATCGTTCTTCTAATTTCCAACAAGAAAGCAGTTCGATATTCTTTTGAAACCTAATTACATCATCTTTATTATTTTCAATTTCACCACATGAACACAAGTTTCTGCATAGCTCAGGCAATATTGTCTTACACCATCCCAGTACAATTAGGAGACTTAAGCCGTGCGAACACCACGCAACATTCCTGCAACTTAGTTGCGCGATTTTGACGTCACGAGTGATTTTGACGTCACGAGTTGCAATTTCTTTGCAACTTTTGTCATCGGAGTCGAGTTGCATGGACACCTGCAACTCCGCTGCAACTCGAAAAATTGCATCGAATTCCCCAATCACAGGGCAGCATTGGAACACGTCAGTTGTGAAACCACGCCCATGAAAAAAATGGCGTCGAAAATTTTATCTGTCGATTCGTTTTGAAGACAGGCTCATACTCAATTAATATCAGAGTATTGCGAGTTTCTTTCACGCATAAATAAAGTTTATACTGAAATGCAGTAATTGTACGCGGAAGAATTTATCAGAGAGGTTTCAAAACCTCGATTTTTTTGGATTTTCCACATCGGGTTTGGCAAACGCGAAGGCTGCTGACGCAGAATGCAAACGTTATGACGTCATTGTTTCCAGGGGAGCATGGTTTCTTATTGGCTGTTGGTCATTCGTTACTTTTCATTCGAAATAACAACATGAAATTAAATTCCATAGCGGCTAATAATTTTAAAAAAATATTTATCATATGTTGCAAATCATTCACTCTTATATTATGTTTGAAACGACATAACCGAATTTTGCTTGACGTCACACGTGACATATTTAAAATCAGCGTTGTCATGGGTCAGTTGCATTTTCGAGTTGCATATCCGAGTTGCAAGTGTTCGCGCTTGACAAAGGTTTATATCAACTCGTGACGTCAAAATCGCGCGACTAAATTGCAGGAATGTTGCGTGGTGTTCGCACGGCTTAGATCAAATTGCTATACGAATGAATCTTTAAATAATAATTTTTTTACTGTATGCAAAGCAAAAATTTAAAACTTTAAGTCTTCATGAAGTACATATAACATTGATGGTGGATGAAATTCATTTACAGCCATACTTTGATTATAAAGGAGGAACACTGTTGGGTCAGTCGTATGATTGTTGTGTCTTTTCTATTGCCTAACACTTCCGCCGCCATGTTTTTCCCAACTGGAGCACAAGTTTATATAAGCCACAGAAGGGGTTTTTCATATTTTAACTAATTTTTTTTGATTTACAATTGTTCTGCTGCCTTTGATTGTATTTAATGTGAATTACAGAAACACAAAAATAATTTTTTCCATTTTGCACCCTAAAAAATCATTAAAATATACATAGGTATATTTTCTTTCGTAAAACAAGAATTTAAGTTATTACCAATCCAAAAAAACATATCTTTTCATCCTTTTTTTTCATATTTTTTAAATAAAAAATATGAGACCTAAAATAAAAATCGATTTAAAAAAAAATAAAACAAGCCTTATATTTTGTGAGCAAAGTCTCTTATTTTTTTTTTTTTTGTATGTCATTCATATTTCTTTTATTGACACCAGTACAAAATACTATCAGTTATTTGTTATATAATGACAATAAAATAAAGTAAATATCTCTTTGATATTGTTGAATTTTAATAGGGTTAATGATTGAAATAAATAAAGGATATAAATAAAGTCCTAAAAAAACTGATTTCAGAAAAAAATTTAATCATTTACTAAAAAATATCTGAAAATATATAAAATATCTTTTAATCCTTTTTTTT
>JAFIDM010034679.1:0-11130 GCA_023159025.1 Thereuonema tuberculata | reverse complement strand
TTCAAGCTAAAAACCCCTACCTTTTGAAAAATCTTTCATCCCTTATCAGGATTCGTTACTGAATGAGAACCGGCCGTGGCCTTTTTATAGGATGCGGCCACACTTCCCCAGGTGGGTGTTGTTGTAATGATGTTCGGAAGAAGCTGTCTGCTATAAAACGTCGAAGCGCCGTAATCAAATCATATTCCAATATATTTTTTGTTGATAGGTCTTGATTATAGCTACCTATATAACTGTGGCTTGTTAGATCATATTCTGCCATTGTGAGGATAGTAAGGTAATCGTTATACGCATTCGCTGAACCCAGGATCGCTAAAGTTTCCTAACACTTTCTTGTGAATTGCTCACTACATTTTGTTAAAATTATAGCATCATCAAACGATCAGATATTTTGTTGCTCAGCAGCGTATCTCACTGTCAGATATTCAACATTACGTTTGCAAAGTGCCCTCCGATGGTCAATAGCATTGGGTCAAGAAACGGCTAGTGTCTCCTTCGTAAATACGGTTATTAAATGGTTTAAATGGTAATTCAATTTTTTTTAGTTAATTTTTTATGTCTGCACTAGACGGGTATCGTCGCTTTGCTCCGGAACCCTTACATGTATAGCAATTAAAAAAAACCTTTGTTTATTTAGCAAATTAGTATGGAGATCAGAGAATACACGACTTACCAGCTCGTTGTGGGCTTCTCTGCTTAACTCAGGTGTATTGCGCGTTTGCACTCAAACGGGGTTGCCGCAAAAACACTTCATTTTTGCATGTATCTTCCAAATGCAGAAACGTTTATTAATGACTGATATACTGTTCGATAGAACTTTCAAATACCAACATTTTCTCAATATAAAGTTCTCTTCCAACTTTTAAACTTGTCGTTTAAAGTGAGAAAAAATCAAAATTTGACCCTTTAAAGGACGCCATCTTGGAAACCAAAAACTTCTTTGGGGAGATTTTTGTAGCATTTTGTTTGTCTTAAAAAGCTCTACATTTTATCCATTTGCATCACCAATCTATCTTTTATTGTTTGGTTACAAAATTGGAAAAACGTAAAGTCTTATGACAGACAGAATAATGCTTTTATATAATATAATTCTCTGAATCCACGACTGCTTTTAGAACCAGCGTGTGAATCATATATTTATGATATATTTTTAATTTTTGTGAAGATTAGAATGTAGTCCTCGTGGTCTATTGGTTAAGACTTCGTTGGAGAAGATTGCATGTTCAATTCCCGTAGCGTACTTGTAGAAATTATTTCTATTTTCACAAAATACAACAATTGCACCAGACAGACACAGAATGAAAAGATTTTAGTAGTATAGATATATATTTGTTGTTATCTATAGTGTGTGTAATATAATTATTACAGCACCATACACACCAATAAAAGAGAACTAACTTTATGAACCAGGACGTAATACCAGTAACATGTTTCAAAGAATCTTCATCGTCATGTTTTCCATTTTGTTTACAGTCTGAGAATGAAGATTCTTCAGTCTGCAACCCATACATGGCGCGTCCCCAGGTGGCGGATGGGGCAATGCTCGGCAGAAATGCAGGGTAGGAGGGAAATAAAATACCTCCCGCGGGCAAAACAGACTAGGGGAAGGAACCCCGAATATAAACCAAATATGGCTAGTGCGACAAATACTAACCTTACGGTGCAGGGGTTCGGATCCCCAGTACCGGCGTTCGTCGGGAGTGAGCAAGCGGGCTCCGGGACGTCGTCATCCAGCGACCGCAGTGCTTCAGTGGTGGTGAGCTTGGCCACTGATGCATCTAATACGACAAGCAACAAAAGGAGTCAAGCACTGGAAGAACTGGGGAATAAGATAGACGAACTATCACAATATGTTAAACCCAGAAATAATGTGCATCATGAGATCAAAAGACTTGTAAAAATGATTCGGTTATGCTTTGACAAAGTGGCAGACCAGGATGAAGATGGCAGTGCAAGTGTATCTGGAGTGTCATCTCACCCCTTGCAAGAGAGTGAGACTCAAACGTCACCTCGCCCTTTGCGGGAGAATGAGTCTCAAACATCATTTCGCTTCTTACAGGAGAATGAGATTCCAACGTCTCCTAGACTAAAGAAGCAGACGAAACCAAATACATTCCTGGAATCTGGACTTGAAGAACAATTGAAGAGGAAGATGGCTGATTTTTCACCTCGCAAGGAAAGTAAAAGTGAAAAGAGGACCAAGAATTCTGACACTCAGATCAAGAACTCTGACAAAGAAGGTGTTGAAGCAGAGATACCGAAGGTCCCAGTTGGTCCACCTGAAGAATGGAAAAAGGTCAAGAAGAAGCAGAGACCTTCCAGACTTCGTTCGGACGCGATAATTGTGAAAGCAAAAGAAGGTGCTTCATACGCTGATATTTTGCGTTCATTAAAAACTGATCCAGAATTGGAAGAACTCGGATCATCCGTCACGAAAATACGGAAGAGTATTGCGGGCCATTTACTGATTCAACTTGACCCCAAGGCCAAACAAAAAGTAAGTCAGCTTCTTCAAACCATACAAGGAAAGCTGCAACAGAAAGCTGATGTAGATTGCAGAACACAAACTACTGTGCTTGAACTGAAAGATCTCGACGAACTAACAGTTGAGGCAGATATTGGCCTGGCTATCCGGACTCAGATCGAGGGAGCACAAGATATTGTTAACTCAGTGGTAAAATCTGTACGCAAAGCTTACGGAGGTACGCAAACGGCTGTGGTAGTTTTACCTACAGTACTGGCGAATCGAGCTCTGGAAAAGGGTAGGTTGAAGATTGGATGGGTGATTAGCCGGGTGAGGGAGAAGACTACGGTCCAACGCTGTTTTAAATGTTTTGGCTACGGTCATCTTGCTCGAGTTTATAATGGTCCAGATAGGTCCAAATTGTGCCTGAAATGTGGAGGAGATGGGCATAATGCCAAGGAATGCTCTTCTGAGGAATTATGCTGTCTTTTGTGTGAGGGTAAACATCGTACTGGCAGCTATGTTTGTCCGGCTTACAAACAGGCCGTACAAGCTGCAGAAAAATCGAGGAGATGAAGTTTATTCAGCTTAATCTCAATCATTGTACGGTTGCCCAAGATATACTGCAACAGACTGTACGTGAGGAGAGGGTTGATGTTGCGATTCTCTGTGAGCAATACAGAAACATCGAGGGATCACGCGCATGGCTCTCTGATACTAGTGGACGGGCAGCAATTTGGATCTGCGGGAATCATTTCACCCAAGAAATTCCACAGACACAACAGCATGGATTTACTTGGGCAAAGGTGAGAGATATGTACATCTATAGTGTCTACGCTCCACCAAGTGCACCATTAGAAGAATTTGAGTTGTTGCTTGATCGCCTTACATTAGAGCTCCAAGATCGGTGGCCTGTGGTCATCGCAGGTGATTTTAATGCGTGGGCTATTGAATGGGGAAGTCGAGTAAGCAACAGAAGAGGTGAGATACTTTTGGATGTCTTCGACTCACTGAATGTTGTTCTCCTCAATACCGGCTCAATACCAACGTTCATTAGAAATGGTAATAGTTCCATTATCGACGTGACATTTACAAGTGATTGTTTGGCCTCTCGTGTTACGTCGTGGGAAGTGTGTAGTCACTATACTCACAGCGACCATCAAGCCATAATTTTCGAGATCTCCACTTCTGGTGTTTCAAGGTTGGGATCCACACTTCCAAGAGGATGGAACGTTAGGTCCTTTGATCGTGAATCCTTCATTGCAATGATGGAGGAGGACTTGGTGCTTTCGGGATCTGCTGATAGCAAGGCGTCACGGCTTATGCGACTTGTCGCTGATGCTTGTGAGGCATCGATGACAAGACGTGGCAGAGGAAATCGTCACCATCCAGTGTATTGGTGGAATGCTGAGATAGCGGAGCTTCGGAAGAAATGTCACCGCACAAGAAGACTAGCACAACGAGCCCATGGACGAGAAAACTATGACGAGTTGAAACAACAGCACATAGAAACCAGCCGTGCTCTCAAGAAGGGCATTAAAGTCAGTAAACAGAGTGCTTGGAAGGAACTTTGTAGTGAAGTTAATAATGACCCATGGGGTAGACCATATAAGACGGTTATGGCTAAAATAAAAAGTAGCTCCTTATCACCTCCGACCTGCCCTGATTTGCTGCGCAGGATTGTGTCTACTCTTTTTCCACAACAACCGGGGATAGTTTTGGAAGTTCCACCTCAAGAATGTGAAGATGTGTCATCTATCTCAAAAGATGAGTTGATAAAGGCCTGCGGAAAGATTGGTGACTCAAAAGCCCCTGGCCCAGACAGCGTTCCAAATATTGCTCTTAAAACCTCCATCCGGTATAGACCTGAGATCTTTCTAGACGTCTACAATGCTTGTTTACGAGAGGGTGTGTTTCCAAATCTGTGGAAGCAGCAGTTGCTCGTACTTTTGCCTAAAGGTAACAAGCCACCTAATGATCCATCGTTCTATCGGCCAATTTGCCTGTTGGATACGGCAGGTAAGGTATTGGAGAGAATCATTCACAATCGACTGGAGGCATTCAGTGAAGGAGCGCATGGTCTCTCTGAAAACCAGTACGGTTTCCGGAAATCAAGATCTACAATAGACTCTGTAAGGGTTGTTGTTGATTTGGCTCGAGAGGCCATTGAGGGCAAACGCTGGAAGGGAGGAGTAAAACAGTACTGTGCCATAATAATGTTGAATGTGAAGAATGCGTTCAATTCGGCAAACTGGAACTGCATCTTGAACACTTTGAGTTCAATGAAGGCTCCAGCGTACATCAGGAAAATAATTGCGAGTTACTTCACTGATCGTATCCTAATGTATAATACCGAAGTCGGAATGAAGACCTACAACATCACTGGCGGTGTTCCACAGGGATCAGTACTTGGTCCTTTGCTTTGGAATATCATGTATGACGCAGTACTCAAGCTACCAATGCCCGAGGGAGTGACTGTAGTGGGGTTCGCTGACGATGTTGCATTGGTTGTAATCGAGAAACACCTGGAAGTTGTCACCCTAACATCGATTGTGGCTGTTGCCAGGATCCGTCAGTGGCTCTCAACGGTTGGATTACAACTAGCAGATCACAAGACAGAGGCGGTTCTTGTGACCAGCAGGAAAGCGAGGGAGATCGTTACCCTCACTGTGGGTGATCATGACATTCTGTCGCAGCCTTCTCGCAGATATCTGGGTGTTCAGATTGATGCAAGGCTTCGGTTCGATGAACATCTTCGAATCGTGAGTGAAAAGTCTGCACGAGTGGTCAACGCCTTGGCTAGGATCATGCCGAACATCGGGGGACCTCGGCAGAGCCGACGAAGACTCCTGTCCAGTGTGGCTATCTCTACCATGCTCTACGCGGCTCCGATCTGGTTCCATGCCACGAAGACTAAATCATATGTATGTCAAATGACTTCGGTTCACCGGAAATGCGCTCTACGGGTCGCTTGTGCATTTCGAACAGTTTCATATGATGCAGTGTGCGTCATAGCAGGGATGCCACCTGTCGATCTCTTAGCAAGTGAGAGAAGCGCGATATGCAGTGGTATTCGGGAACGTCGTGACGCTCACCGACCCAAGATCAGGAGGGCCGTGAAAAGCAAGACAACGGAAAGATGGCAGAGACGATGGGATTCATCGACCAGTGGAAGATGGACTCATAATCTTATACCTAATATTGCAACATGGATGGAAAGAAAGCATGGTTAGATGGATCACTACCTGACTCAGCTATTAAGTGGCCATGGTTGTTTTCTAGCGTACCAGAGGCTCTTCGGAATTGTCGATAGTGCATCATGTCCGACTTGCCAGTACTTGGACGAGGATGTGGAGCATGTCTTCTTTGTATGCCCACGCTTCCATGAAGATAGAAATGAGCTGAAGAAATTCCTTCGACAGCGTGTGACTCCAGAGAACATCGTTGGCTTGTTGACTATCTCCAGGCTAATTGGACGGCAGTGGCTGACTATGCTGCCACTATTATACAGAAACTTCGTGTGGCTGAGAAAATCAGACTTGATCAATTGCGAAATGATACCTGAGTCGGACTTTTAGTCATTCTGCCCTACGCGATGTAGTACCTGACGGTGGTTCCGTGTAGGGTGTTTTGGAAGTCGGACGTAGGGTTTTAGTGAGTAGTAGTCTTTTATGAATGAGTTTCACATTACCAATTTCTTGGTATGCGTAAATGCATTTCCCCCGTCCTTAAAAAAAAACCAAAAAAAAACCCACACACACACACACACACACACACACACACACACACACAAACACACACACACACACACACACACAAATTATATCCCTGAAACCAAAACTCAAATTTTTTAGAAGCTTTTTTTTTAATTTAATTTTTGATGTCTATAATCTCTCAATCTACGACTGCTTTTAGAACCAGCGTGTAAATCATATATCTGTAATATATTTTTAATTTTTATAGAGATTAGGTATAGGCTTCGTGGTCTAATGGCTAAGACGTCTAACTTTTGAGCAGTATTCTACCTAATAGAAATAGTGCATCTTTCTTTCTTGACTCTTTTTTTTATTCCTATTGATACTTTTCAGTGATTTTCAAGTTAGAAATAGTCATGGTTTTTTAGTTACAATTAGCGATTTTAATAATAGAATTTTAATGTAATAGAAATAGTACTTCTTTTTCTTGACTCTCTTTTTTTATTCCAATTGATACTTTTCAGTGTTTTTGAGTTACAAATAGTGCCTTTTCAGTATTCTACCTAATGAAATACTGCTTCATTATTTCTTGACTCTTTTTTTATCCTAATTGATACTTTTCAATGGTTTCTGAGTTACAAAAGTGTTCAGTATTCTATCTAATAGAAATACTGCTTCTTTCTGTTTTGACTCTCATTTTATTTGTAATTGCCACATTTCAGTGGTGTTTCAGTAACACATATTGATGGTTTTTTAGTTACAAATAGTGATTTTCTCTGTATTCCACCTCAAAGAAAGAGTGCTTCTTTCTTTCTTGTCTCTGTTTTCTTTACTCCAATATCTGTTTTCTTTACTCCAATATCTGCCGTGTACACGCGCTTATTTTTCAATATCACATAGAATTTGGTTAAGTAAGAATATTTAAAATATTGCAACGTTTCGGCAATTATGGTTCTAATTGTCAGTTACGAATTACAAATAAACTGACGGATGGGAAATTAAATAAACAGTCTTGAGATTCAAAAAAAAGGTTGAATATATTCCTTATTGATGGGGAAGGGAAAGGAGATATAAGTCAAAAAACAATAGAAAGAGAGTTGTAGTCCCAATGGCCTAATGGATAAGATTTCTGACTTCGGATGAGAAGGTTGCAGGTTCGATTCCTGTCGCGGATGTTTCATTGTAAAAATTATTTCTATTTTCTGTAAATTATTTCACAGAAAATTGTGCCGGACAGAGACACAGACAGACAGAAATAAAAGACTTTAGTATTATAGATTGTTCTAATGGCGAAAAATTAGAATGCTTAGCATCATAGTAATTGCTATGGAAAAAGGCATCGATTTTTACTCTAATTTCATTTTTTTCATTATTATTAATGTGACTTTTAGCAAGTGTGTGTTCGGTATTGGCAATGATTGTTGGAGTGGAATTATCTTGGGGGTAATATTGAAGTCTTTGCTTTTGTTTAATATATTTTCTTTTATTATATCCAATTTGGATAGAATAATAAAATTAGATTGTTTATAATATGGAATATTTTATTTGGTGATAGATACTGTAGATAATTTGCAGTTTTGAAATTAAATTACGAATGCGGAAGTTATGAAGTTGTGGGAGATTGAATTGTAATGGTTTGGATGTTAATTTGTGTTTTTTGCAAATATTATTAAAGATGTTCGCGGCAGAGATGGCAACGAGGGATTTATCCAATGAAATTAAACGCCTTATGTCTAAGCAAGTGGTAACTGGGTATTTGTTCAAAATTCAGGATATCATGGTATTTCATGTAAATTAAAATACTATCAAAGAATAAAATGAGGGGTCTGAACAGTAAATTAACAATCTTAACAGTATATTTTCCCAACATTCCTCACCATGTTTACTGATTGACTGTTCAGCTTGTCGTCTTCCTGCTATTTGTCAACCTTATTTCTCTTTTTAAGTTACTCTGATTCGAGAGAATTTTTATTATTTTATTATTTTAAACCAAAATACCTCACTGTTAATTTGATTGGCAAGGAAATTGCACAGATTCTGAAAGTTCTCGATCTGGTTTTACTGTAATGTATTTTTAAAATATTTTTATTATATAAACTTTTTTTAAAAATTTTGGTGCATTTGGTGACTTTCTTATTCAACTAAATGTTTACGAGCGCGAAGTAGTTTGTGACAGCTTTTAATAACGCAATTGGGTGTTCTAATGGAGCTCCACTAAATGTTAAGGACGCTGGAATGTTCATTAGCATATTGGCTATGGTTATCGGTTTAGCTGGTAAACGCTCGAATTCATCGCCTACATCTTTGATTTTCTCCTCTACGATTTGTTTATCTTCTTGCACCTGCATCGCAACACCTGATTCTACCCTTTCTACATGAGCTACCAATTGTGTGTGGATTTCAACGCATTCTTGTGTTTTCGCTCGACGTTGATGGTGACTGCTTTTAGTTTTCCTTACTGCTCCCGTCTGCTCGTCAATGTTGGCCTAAGAGGTGGCTACCACGTCCTCCAGAATTTTATATCTTTGTTGAATTTTGGCCTCGATGCTATCCCCTTAACTGGTTCATTCGCCAATCGATCTTCTTCTTGAGTTGGAATTTCCCCCGGAAAGTATGAAATCCTTGTTTGAGCTTCGGCTTGAGTCTTGCTTCCTGCTCTTTTAGTCCTGCCTCCATTCTGAGGCACTTCGAAATTAGGTATATATATCGAACGGGCAAAACTCAAACCAACATATGTTTTATATATATATATCGAGGGTCTCAAGCCAAAAGGTTCTATGTGCGTTTTGCCTAATTTTTACCCATAGAACTTTCCGGCACAGAGAAAGCTGAAAGAAGTAAAAGAAGTGAAAATAGAATCTTTTGGAACAATCAGCTGACAGGCTTGAACTAGTTTTTCAAACAAAACCTTCTGACACACGACAGAAGTAGCCAAAATAAACCGTTTCGTACATAGAACTAAAATTTATCAAAAGTGCACATAGAACCTTTTGCCTTGAGACCCTCGATATATAGTATATATATAGTTTCTAAATTTAATATAAACAATTTATTTGTTATCTTTATAACTAAATTTTTTAATTTTCTTAAATTTAACTTATATAATAATTATATTGAATTTGATATTGAAAGATATTCCCAAATTAAAGGTATTGCATTGGGGGTAAATTATAGTAGCAATCTTGCAAATTTATTTTTATTAGCTTACGAAAATCAATTTTGTAATAATTGCCCCCTTCCAATTTAAAATTTTTAGATACATAGATGACTTAATTTTTTTAATACTAATTATGCGATTGAATAAATACAGGACCAAATTTATAAAAATATTATTTGTTTACAAAAAACTAATAATAATTCTGCATTTGTTGATTTTTTTTAGATTTACGAATATATTTTAATCAGCAAATTCCGTATATTAAATTATTTAATAAAACATTTTTATTTCCATTTGAAATGAACATATTTCATAAATTTACCAGTAAATGTTAGTTTAATTTTATTTAAAAATATTTTTATATAAGAACTCAAAAGATATCTTGATATTAATTCTAAGTTGAAGATTTTTTTTATATAATTTAAGTTATCTTATTAAAGAATTTATAAACAATAATTTTTCAATTAAAGTTATAATTCAATATATTTTGCTATTTCAGAATAAATTTAAATTTCAAATTTATAAAAAATTTTAAGTTGTAAACATTATTAGCGTGTGCTAAAAAGGAAATTAAATCTTGCGTTGCCGACGCACTTGTCAAATAATATAAAAATACAATAAAATTGTTTAAAAAACTACTAATTTCGGCCCATGATTAAAGGTGGGCCTTCTTCGGGCAAGGTGACCCAAAGTTTAAAAACATGAACTTAAATACCCAAAGGAACCCTGGTGCAATATGGGAATGGAAAGGGTGGGCGGTTATTGGAATGCAGCTCGAAGATACGATGTTTAAAGGAGTTTTATCTCTGTTAAAATCACTGTTTAATTGAATTTCATGTGCAAAGATTTTCTTGTGTTATAATAAAATTAAATGTTTTAAATTAGGTTCTCAAGATATTTAACAGATTTCAATAACTCTTAGAAATTAATTATATTAATTAAGATATTTCATTTGACCAAGTGTATTATAGTCACATTGTAGACCAAGAGTAAACATTATGTTTATGTAGGAACGAACAGTTAAAGATATCGACATCCTACTCAGATTTTGACTTAAAAGTGTTTTCAGACACTCATCCTATCATAAACGAACAATGTTAAATAAACATTCAATTTGCGGCTATTAACTTTTATGGTTTTGTTAAGTTAGCCATTTTTATGATGTTTATTTTTTTTCAGATATTTCTAGATTATATTGAAGCAAAAGACTGTTATTATTACGTTACGAAGGTCAATGCTCGATCTCTGTTGTTTAATATACATGATATGAAAGTGTGCCTTAATTATTATTGTTTTTTTATATTTTATTCATTGCTAGTTTTAAGGATTGAATTATTTGTGTGTAATCGATGGTGTACATCTCATGTGTGAGTGGCTAGTCACATCTTTCCTATTATTTTCATGCTATGTTTTATTGATAATAAAAAAGATATTCTTGAATTATTTAGCATTTAATGGGTTGTCAGAGAGAGATAACTATTTGCTTATATATTTAAGTCTTTGGAAGGAAGAAAAGGGTTAACGTATTAAGAGAACAAGATTTCAGGACCCAAAAAGGGTGGTCTTTAATAGGTAGATTTCCGGTGGGTTTATTATAGTACCTCATTCCACCGCTACTGAAGAGGCATTTTTCGGTTTCTGTTTTGCTGCGGTGTGAAAGTAGAGATACGGCCGTACGTAGAGAGCACTGTCTAGAAAATTTAGTGGGAAAATCTTGGGCCCAGCAGAACGCCATCTTTACCACAAGATAGTGGGTTTTCTTGAAAAAAAATAGTAAACATAGGTCTGTATTTTGCTGTGTTTTAGAGGATCTG
>JAFIDM010034678.1:0-11131 GCA_023159025.1 Thereuonema tuberculata | reverse complement strand
CATCTTTTTCTACATATATGCCTGAAAATATATTTTTAAGCAACAATCAATTAATTTATTTATTATCCCAGGACATATTTAATATCACCATAAGATGACATTAGCATTACGAAGCATCCTATTTTTTTTTTATACAAAGTTACTTTTTTTCCAATACAAATAACAATTAATATTTGCTTAAGCAGTAAAATAAATATTAAAATTAAATACCTCTTTATTAAATACCTCTGTTCAAACTAGGCTTTGTAAGCACGGGATATAAGATTCACTAAAATTGCATGAAATTGTTAACTGGCGGCAGGAAAAAAAGAAATTTGATGCTAAGATAACTTAGTTTAGATATGATTCACATTCAAATTTCAAACAGTTAAAATTCATTTTTTATTAATAGCCCTGTAGTGGTTAGTTGTTAATGTCAACTTGTATGAATCTTTCATGGCGGAGTGCACCAAACTTCAGTTAACTTAAAGGACTGCTATTTGGACGGAGCTAAAATTAGTGGGGGGTGCTGCTCCACAAAAATTTTAGCCTTTGTTTTAAAATTGTGTGAAAGGAAACATGTATAAAAAGAAAATTTATTCAAAAACTTGATAAATTTCTTTTTATACATGTTTGTTTCCTTTCGCACAATTTTAAAACAAAGGCTAAAATTTTTGTGGAGCAGCATCCCCCACTAATTTTAGCTCCGTCCAAATAGCAGTCCTTTAAGTTAACTGAAGTTTGGTGCACTCCGCCATCAGTTATTCTAAGGTTCACTGGTTGTCCATTTCCCATTTAATGAAATGTATTTGCAATGATCATTAAGCAACAAGACAGGAGTGGCCAAGTAGGCAGATAGACTTTACAAATTATTTATTCACGCCCTTTGTTCAGGTCTACCGCTGATTTAATAAAGTAGAGGGATCAGGGGGCTAACTGCACGAAAGAACGTCCACTGGATAGATTTATTGAAAATAAAAGATTTGGTTTATAGCGGGTCACGGGAATTAGAAAGCGAATCTTATTAGATTTGTCAAGGTTGAAGATTCAGGATTTAGACAATGTTCTTTATTTGTGAACGAAGATCCAGATCACGCTTTATGGCGTTGTCGGGATCTTCGCAGGGTTTGTATAAAGGAGGAGTTTAAAAGGGTTCTTGTTAAGAATGTTTTTTTTATTTCGTTTTCCCGACAGGGATATCATTGATATTCTTTCCATTTTCTCTCGTTTTGTTCATGATTTATTTTATTAAAGATGTTGGTGCGTTATTTTTTCTATTATGGTTTACTTGTATTTATAATAATATTACCCTAACATTTTTGTGGGCCCGGTAGCCGAGTGGGTACGGGCGCTTGACTGCGGGTTGGAGGTGCCGGGTTCCATTCCGGGTCGGAGGGCGGGAATTTTTCCATGCTCCTTCTCCTCCAAACGGATCCTAGGGTCTACCCAGCTCTCTGTAGAATGGATACCGGGTTTCTTTCCTGGGAGTTAAAGGCGGGCGAGCGTCTGCAGCAGCTTTGCAACTCTCCACCTCACCGGCCTGCCCAAGCTGGTTGTGGCATCGCGAGGTCCTCTGGGCCTGATCGCGCCTTTAACCTTTAACCTTAAAACGCTAACATTCTTCGCCATCAGTATTATACAAATATATATTTATAAATATACAGATATTAATATTTTAATTGGGGTTATGTGTTTTTATTCCATCTTTTTATTATATTGGAGTTTTGGAATCCTTTGTATTGGTTTTGGATGAATTTTCATTTTTTTCCCTCATCTTCTTAAAAAGATGATTTAAAAACATTCCTGAATATTTAGGGGGAGGGGGCTGGCCAACCTAAGTAAGTTTTTATTTCTATCGTCCATTAGTGGCCGCCGAACTCCTTTATTAATGGGGGGGAGGGCATTTGGTTGTTTGTTTTTTTTAGTATTATTTTAGTTTACAGATTTTTATATTACGGAATATTCTGAATTTGTGACTTTGTAGTTTTAGGCTTCTGATTGAAGTAGCCCCCGTTTGTCTGTCTGTCTGTGGACAAGTGTCCCACAATGCTTAGCTCAGTTGGTTAGAGCGTCGTGCTAATAACGCGAAGGTCGTGGGTTCGATTCCCTCATGGGCCATTCTTATTCATCATTTTTTTATCCACATTTGAAATCTTTTCAGTTTCTCATCTTATGGCATTATGAGATATTGGTTATGTAATCCTTCAGAATTTGGATTTTGATTACTTTATTTTCTCTAAAATTAGTATCACGTTGTTATTGAAAGTTATTGAACCCTGTCTATTAACAAGGTTTGAGTTAAGAATAACGATTATTCCATATAAATAGGGGTGGTTGAGATAGCATGAGGTCGCAAATAGACACGCGCGCGCATTTTCTAGACCACCCCGACGCAGTCTATTCTAATGTAAAGGTGACTCAAGCTGTACTCTTCCTTCTTTTTAAATTATTATTAGAAATTCAGTGTATTGACAACTTTTGAGTAATTTTCTTCATGTATCAGAAGCCGTTGCGAAGCATTGTGATTTGTTTACTAATTGCTATCGCTACCTTGTTTAGTTTTGATATCAATTGGTTTGAGAGGTATATTTCTCTCTTTTTCGAGCTTCCCTCTTGGTTGGATCCATGGGAAGGGTATCCGGCTTTAGGGATAAGGCCTTTGGCGATCTATGGATGTGATCTCGGTGGGCCCCTGTCAACCGGTTCATACCCATCCTTGGAAGAAGCTCGAAAACATAAATTTGAATAATAGGAATATTGTAAAATAAAATGATGAGAAATAAATAACAAAAGCTATTTAATGTATGAATCTGAAGCTAAATGATTTTACTTAATAATTTTATTGATTACGTTTTTGCTTTTTGTTATGTTTTGTCTTTTGTGATTGTTTTGTCTTGGAACCCGAAACATGGTTTGTAGGTGAATCTTCTCTTCTCGTCTTATGTGTTTGTTGACTTAAGATATATTTCACAAAAACATTGCAGAAACATTTTCAGGCGTCTTAACTGCCCATTTGAATGCTGTGATCACATAACTATGCTTGCTGCTGCAAAAGCTCGGACAGATACTACTATTTTGTGCTCTTTCTACTTGCTGGAAGCACGTTGCTAATACCTGCCTTTTGCCACTGCAAATGTGGACATTGTACTTGTATAATTTCATTGAATAAATCCGGAATTGTAATAAGCATTCTTTTAATAAACTGTAAATGACAATTGAAGGGGCAAGTGGATGAAGGTGTTATGTTATAAAAATGTACTTTTGAGAAAACTCTGTCTAAAGGTTTTGTTCTATCAAATTTTCTGTATTAGAAATATCTTTTATTCACCGGATATCTATGGATCTAAGCATTCAACACTCTCCAAATGAAAATATGTGTTAAAGCTGCAAAAAACGTTTTCATCCATAAAAAAAAAACTCAGTTTTTTACAAATTGTAACATAACACCTTCATCCACTTACATCTTCAATTAAGCAACAAATCCTAACACTATCTAAGAACAAATGCTTAAGTCTTGTAAAAGATTTTGCGATGTCTGCACTTAAGTTAGGTGCAATTAAATTTTACATAATAAACCTTAACTAAATAGATTTCTTTTACTTTCAGACTTGAAGCGTTTTACTCTTTTGCTGGAACTTGAGAAAGAACTACAGCAAAGAGAACAGGAGATAAAAGAGAAATACAGAAGTTTGTGGAGTTCTAATCAGTATCATGTGGAAATTTTTAGCAATCGTCAAGCAGATATTCACAGATATTTACGCAGTGAAAATTTTAGTATTCAACTATATCCAGCCGTCTGATAGATTATCTGATAAGAAATAAATTGCAATGTTTTCAAGATATTCCTATGTAAGTATTCCTAAAAAACTAAGAAATATGATAGAATGGACATTTCCAAAAAAAAAAGAAAAAAAATTCCTGCACATAATTTTCAAACGTTTTGCTACAGTTCCTGAAGATCATGAATTTGTTAATTTACTTAAAAAACTTTTAATAAGACATTGTTTTAAAATTACCAATTTAATTTTTTAAAAGCTTCTTAAATATGTATAAAAATTATTCTCATTTTTTAACTTCTCTCATTGTATTCATATTGGAAAATTTATAGCAATAAAATTTTTAGCATTTTAAAAAAAAAAAAATTCTCATTAAAAGCAATAAAGGTGTTAAAAACTATCAACATTTTTAAGGTGCGGAAGCATTTAACGGTTTTTATTGAAATATTCCCTTTTGGCAATAGAAAAGTTTTAAAATATTATATCGTATTTTACGTGTATAAACTCTACTTTCTGGTGTGTTTGTTGTATTTATTTCAAATTAAAGAGAAAAATATATTTATACAAATAAACGAATACTCAAGACAAAAAAGTTGAAAATTTTTACTACAAAATCTGTTCTACAACTATTTCTAATTGAACTGCTCGTACCAGGTTCTTTATTCGTATAGTACCAAACAGAATTCAAGATTTTCTTGCAGAAGTGGCTTCCATCTGACTTTTGTTCACGATGTCAGTTTGGTTCTCATCCAACGTGGAACCTTTACGTTTCTTCTGTAGCAGAATGGCGCCATTTACTAACTCACCGATCTTAGACACTCGTTGTCCAGTTTGAAGTTTATGCATCTTACTTGCGTTCGGCAGGAGCTGAAGCAGAAGGATCATTTCGATAAGACTGGAGTTTTTGGAGTTTTTCAAAATTCAAAGTTAATTTTTGTCAAAATTTCAGTGAATTTAAAAAGTTTTCAAGAACTTTTCATTATTTAACTTTGTACGATTTAGAATCGGAATCTTCCAAGTAGGTCTATCATCACAATGGCAAGCGACTCCAGTGCTTCCTCCTCTGAAGAAATTCCTGATGACTCTCCTAGTGAGATATCAGATCAGGAATCGAATCTTCCAATTCAAGAGGTTCCAGAAGAGGCTTCCCTGTCGAGTGCAAGTAAAATGCATAAACTTCAAACTGGACAGCGAGTGTCTAAGATCGGTGAGTTAGTAAATGGCGCCATTCTGCTACAGAAGAAACGTAAAGGTTCCACCTTGATCCAAAGTGACATCGTGAACAGAATTCAAGATTACTGTCATGATCCCTATTTTCCTTAGAGGAATATTGACAAAAAATTAAAAGTAAGTTTTAAAAAACAATATAATTGTTTTCATTGCTTCAATATTGTTTCCAAAAATAAAATTAATATCGTCATTCTTTTCAATAAAATATTCTCATAATCTGTCAATTCCAAATTATACAGATACTGATATAAAATGCCCTTTCTCCAAAATTTAGGCAACCAAAGCAGATTATGTTTCTGATCTTGCATTTCTTTAGTTCAATTTTAATTTATTACCACTAATATTTTGCAAGACATATACTGTACAGGGTGTTGCCTATCCTGAACAAGAAGATAGAGGGGGTCATTGGGAATATATATAACCATATATACCCTATATGAAAATGGCTATGGGTTTGTTTGTTTCTTTTAAATTGACGATTTTTTAAAAAAAAAACCCTCCGTTTTTCATCATTTTTGTACTAATTAAGCACTAAGTTTAGCATTTTATATTCTGAAATAATATTTTTCTTTATCTCTAAGAAACATACTTCCAAACAAAAAAATAAATAAAACGTAAATGTTGGCAACAAAAAAAATAAAATAAAAATAAAATAATATTGTTTACTCCTATATATTTATGAGGAAACAACAGTAATCATGGTAATTGTAAGTGTCAAACTTCAAAGTCTTAAAAAATAAAAAATCTTCCTTTGCAAAGTAATTGAGATATTACAATTATTTTAAAAACTTATCTACTTTATTATCTTTAAACTTTCATTTCACACTTAAATGTTTACTTCATAGTCGTAGTTTGGGCTCTAATAATAAAACAACCCTGCAATTTATGAGTACCATTTTATTGCTTATTAATTTCATCATAATTCTCATAATCAACTTTCACAATCTTCATTATCGGGCAGACAAAGATGACAACCCGCATAAGAAAAGCCAAATTTCTTTGAGCATAAGTTTAACGTCAATGTTTGGATCGGTCTTATTGTTGGGCATTTGGTAGGCCCTCACTATCTAGCAGAAAACCTGAAAGGAGACACATACCTCAGCTTCTTGGAGAACGAGCTTCCTCTGTTCCTAGAAGATTTGTCACTGGATCTTCGCCGGCGAATAAATTTCTAAAACTACGCGACGGTTGCTCAGCGCACTATCGATTGCTCAGTGACAATCCGACAATTCCTAAACGTTTAAAATCCCAGTGGGTGGGCAAGTGGACCGATTCTATAGCCCGCCTAGTCAACAAACTTGACGCCGATCGACTTTTACGTGTGGGGCACTTGAAAATTAAAAAAAATCAATTCATTTTATACTCATTTTTTACTGTGAAACAAATGATGTAATTTAAAAACTAACTACATACAATAAATAATTAAATAAATAAATTTATTTTTCTAAATTTGAAATCAATCAGTTAAAAATACTAGATTTGTAGAAGTTCATGCTATGCCTTGATACACAGACACACAAATATGTCATATATTTTTCTATAAATATGCATGGTTCCATCGATCTGAAAATATATTTTTAAGCAACAATCAATCAATCTATTTATTATTCCAGGACATGTTTAATATCATAAGATGAAATTACAATTATGAAGCATTCTATTTTTTTTTCATATAAAGTTTTTACATCAAATACAAATAACAATTCATATTTGCTTAAGCTTTTAGCAAAATTAAAGCAATTGAATTAAAATTTGAAAAAACTATTGATTTTTATTCAGTTACGGTAACGGTAATGTTTACGGTAATGTAAACTGTAACGGTAATGTTTGACGTCAATTACGGATTCCCACATCCGATCAATGAAGTCATGCGCAGTAGATTCTCAATATTATTCACTATCTGACCACATTCCTGCCCTAACGAAGCTGTAAAGTTAACAGTCAAGTAAGTATAAGGGAAAAAAGAAATATACATATAGATATAGATATTTACTTTAAAAAAAATAGATTACTAATTGAATAGTAAAATTTTTCTTATTTCATGTTCACATCTCATTCCTGAATCCGAATTTTTGTCTGTCGATATATAAGATAGTTAAATCAATGAGAGTGCAAATTATATGTTAACTATATTAATAAACAATCTGTGAGTAATTATTATCAGATTTTTACTACTTTTCACTCAATCGTCTAATTGCTACAAAGAAGTGAGAGATATTTAATATAAACGAATTTATTCTATTCTAATCGTTTCTCAATTTATTCTGTGAATTTAAGTAATCTTTCATATTCTAGTTTTTAATTAGTCCCTTGAACAATATCGCTGATGCAGAGATGACAGTAGTTCAGAATGGACTGTTAGCATCTGCCGACATATTCAGCCGTAATGTGCTATCCTTCAGCCAGTAACTGCTATCCTTGCCATCAGATCTTCCTCAGCTTCGATCAACATATTATAAATAAGAGGCTTCATATGACCCCAGAAATAGATGTCCAGTGGAGCGAAGTCGGGAGAGCGAGGTGGCCACAAGACAGGTTCTCCCCTTCCGGTCCATCTGTCCGGAAATGTGGTATCCAGAAAATGGTGAACAGCCAGCAGGTTATGCGCTGGCGCACGTCATGTTGAAACCACATCGTGCCTCGTATAGCCAGTAGAACATCTTCGAAGAGTTGAAGTAGCACGTCATCCAGGAATCTGAGATAGATGCCTCCAGTGAGCCAAGATGGTACCAAGTAGGGCCCAATCAACTGGTTTCCTAGGATTCCAGCCCACAGATTCACTGCAAAGCGTTCTTGATGTCCTCGGACATTAAACCTGTGGGGGGTTAACATGAGCCCACCCATGCGGAATGTGTTGGTAGAAGACACTGGTCCGGGTAAAGGCTGCCTCGTACGCAAAAAGAACCCGTGCGAGGAAGTCGGGCTCTTCGGCGGTTCTGTCAATTACCGATCTTGCGAAATTTGTACAAAGTCGATGGTCTGCTGGCTGTAGCTTCTGCACCCTTTTCTTGTGAAAAGGATGTCGGGCAACTCTCCATACCAGTGTGTGGTATATATACTGAAGATCTCCCACAGCTCTTGTGCTGGTAGATGGTTTACGTACCAGCTGTTGCAGCACAGCGTCTTCCCTTTCCACTGTCCTCCTCGTACGGGGCCTATCGGCGTTGGGTCTCGGGAATCCCTAGAGAGAAAAGATACAGAAAGTACTCTGATGCGGTTTAGGTGTCTCAAATAACATGACAGTTAATAAAAACAAATAGTAAACTGGTCAATTGAGCGTTTCGAATCCACTTAATTACAGTGCATCTAGCCCTAATTTTGGTTTATTTGTGGTCGAAAGGTATTATAATGGGTTATTTAATTCACAATATTAATAACTAATACTAATAAACTGAGAACCTATCGGAGGGAAACTAAATACCTGTAGAACGCCAGTGTCTTCCAATCGTGTATGCAGCCTAGAGAACAGTCCACAACGTGGATGACGTCGATCGGGATACCTCTCTCGATAAAAGCGCTCCGCCTCGCAGTCGTTTCTATTCGCCAGTCCGTCGCGCAGCTCACTTTTGTGAAAGCCTCATCTGCCATAGCGACGCTGGTCCAATTCTTCAAATGTAGCCAGAAACGCCTATTTATATCCTAATTGAAAATTCCAGAACGTCTTAATAGGTGATAATGTATCTCTTGACTGGTAGTTTCTGCGGCAATCGCGAACGTTCCAGGTGTTTAAAATACGGTATTAATGAAACACACAAATAGTCACGAAACTGGGAATTACAAACTCACAGTGATTTATTAAACTTACTGTTTTTGTCTACAATATCTACATCAAACCAAAACATAAATCAAACGACTAATTTACATACAGTACGTATCAGAAGACGAGGGGAGACGCCACAGTAACAAAACGCCACTCAACTAGCGAACGGGAATCGAAGCCTCATCCACCTGGTTGGTAGGGGTGTGATTTAGCGACAGATCTCCCTTCAGTCTACAGTGGGTGACCATCACATTAGGACCACAATATTTTTGCAAATGCTTATATTTAAATATCATATATTAATCGTTAAATGTGTTATTATTTCTTATTATATGATGAGTATATCCTATTCTTAGTAAATTTTCGCATAACATTGTTAGTAGGTAACACTGGTTGCCCACTGTCAGCCGAACAACACAAACTACCAGTACAGGGACTTTTAAGGTTATCACTGGCACGTGTGTTTTCTTACAGATTTTGATATTTTTTATTATTATTTATTAATAATGTTTATTTATTATTCTTTTTTATTATTATTTATAATTGTAAAATCAACATATCTTAATAATCGTTGAAATTTGATTGTTTTTCTTTTTATTTTAATTAAACTAAGTAATGAAAATTCACTTTTGTTATCAGACTTTCGTGAAAAAAATATCCAAATTCAATAATTGCAAAAAAAAAAAAAAAAACCACTGGTCCTAATGTGATGGCCACCCACTGTAAATATAATTAAATTAAATTAAATAATTCAACTACTGTAGTTGTAAATGTTTATACTACGTATGTCAGTTTACAACCGTTACTCCGATTTTTGTTTTTTCTCTATCTTTTTATTTTTATTCTAAATTATTACCCAAATACTGCATAATACCGAATAAAATTGAAACAAACAAAAAAAGCACCCCCTGATCAATGTGTGAGTTCGCCTGGAAAACATTTCGCATGGTGTTGCAAAGGATATGTTCTCTCGGAAAGAATTACTTTAGGACCACTTAGCGCCGTAATGGGGCGTTTCCGGACATGGGTTCATTAGGAATATATTGATCCTTAGCCATGCCCCTACATGTGGTTTGAATATTACACACGAATTTTGCAAAACCATGAATATAACGATTGATATTTTATTTAATTTTTATAAGTCTTGTAAACTAATTAAGTGTTTTTATAGTAAATGTCTAATAAACTTTAACTTAAATTTATACTCAGTTAAAAGTTTGTTTTAATTTGTGTAATGTTTTCGATAAAAAAATTACTGCCAAAAGTCTGAATTCAAATGATATGTTCTTGATTTTGAAATCCCCATCTGTAATCATTAAATATTTAAATGTTGCAATTCAATAGAGCTCTGAACCAGGGACATCTTTTTATTTACAATAATCAATAAATACAAGTAATGCTACTTTTGGATAATTATGAAACCTTCAGAGTTATCATCATTTCAACCTTTCATTTTGTTGAAAATCTGGATTTTCCGTTTAAATTGATATTTTCTTATAAGTTCATTCACGCTCCTTGAATTTTAGATAACAGTTATTCTTAAAATATTTCTATCTACATAAAGAAAAGTTGATTTTTTTTTTTGGTCCTATCTCCTCCGAAACCACGGAAGACACGGAAATACAAATAAGGCGGCAAATGTTAGGTGTAGTATTGAGGAAGCTTACAGTTTCATTTTTATCTTGATTTTTTTTTCCTTTATTATTATTCGGACTCATTATTTTATCAAATAAATACTTGTTATTAAACAATATAATAAATATATTTTTAAATTAAAATGTAACTGGTCTGTATAATAAGCAGTTTCTTGTTTTAAACTATAGCGGGAACGCATTCTAGTTGACCGTCAATATAGGTAAATCTCCCTGAGGAGTCCATAAAGGACGAAACAGCTGTCCTAGATTGTCGTTGACCATAGCTGAAGGCGTGAGTGAATTGTGCAATCTTATTATTGCTTTTTACGTTTCAGTTGGTGCACGTTAAACTCTCCCACATATAACCAGTTTTGTAATTATTAATAAAAAAAGTTAGGTAATAAAAACCATAGAAGTTATCGCAATTCTAAATTTCATTTTGATATTTATTATTATTATATTTATTTCATTCACGTTTCTACAACCTAAGTGTCTGTGTTTACTAATTTAGTCTCTTTTAAAAGAGTTTTTTTTTTTTTTTTAAATTATCAAATGCTCATGTAATATTACTTAATTTAAAAAGAAATCTTAAAAAGCAGTTTATTAGAAGCTTAATAAAATTTATTGAATTTTTAGATTTAAGTATTTCGATGCGTTAGTTCGAAGCTTACGTAAATCGCTTGAAACAAATTTTTTTTTTTTTTGTTTTGTTTTCTCTCTTTGTTTATTATATTTTTTGCTTTCTATCGATC
>JAFIDM010034677.1:0-11132 GCA_023159025.1 Thereuonema tuberculata | reverse complement strand
TAAACTGTAATCTCAAATCGAATCCACTGGAGATTTGAAAAGTGTTACTTTTAATTTTGTTCTTGTAATTGCTGCTTTTTGTTTAAACGGAATAAGTAAATTAATATGAAAAAAGAGGTAAGTGTAAGTTTGTAATAAAACCATTGTGTATTTCTCAGGTAAATTTCTCATCCCAAGTTTTATTCCGAAGTTTTCTTGTTAGGTTACAAATTCAATTTTTCTACATATATCATTATTATTAGTAGTATATATACATATATCGTATATTACAATTCATTTCACTACTATTATGATAGTGAAGTGTGAAAAATAATACTTTATTTAAGATTTTTTTTAATTTTTAATAACCATTGCTTTATTTGCTGTTTTTATAAGTAATATTCATGATATTATTAATTGCCCACTTTATTATATTATTCAAATCATTTTATAGATAATTAAAAAGCAATAGATTGATCTTTATTACCAGGAATTAAAATAACATCATTCTTATATATTTGTAAATTTAATATAATTACTTATTGAACTAATGTATAAATTAGATAATTAAGGTCCTAAATTGGATCCTTGGGGTATTCCCGCCTAAATGAGCAATTCTGTATGTCGTCGTTTCAAGCAGCATTCAGTTTTCGGTTAAAGTAGTCACAGTTATTTTCAGGAGACTTTTTTTACATTTTCTGCTGTGTTACACATATACCCATTATTACTATTTCAATAATAACCTGGGAGATACAACGGTCAACTATAAATCAAACGGTTTAGTCTCAAAATGGCATCTGTCGCAAAGAATTATGGGACCGTGACCTGACCTGTGTATGTAGACCTTGTCAGATGAGACTGACGGCAGCGTCCCTAGCGGTAAAATGTGGAAGTTAGTAACCCTATCTCGCTAACAGAGATTCTGAAAAAAATAAATAAATGAGAAGTTGTAGAGCATCACCGAATTAGTAGGAAATAACATAAAGAAAAAGAAAAACAGCACCTGAATAAGAAACTAAGAAGAGATTGCCTTTCTGATAATCTACTCCTCCCCATAATCTAAAGAGTTGGGAACGGCCGTTTCGTCCTTCAACGGACTCATCAGCCCAACCCAGCCTCAACCCTAACCAAATCAGAAAGGCAAGCTCTTCTTGGTGAAAACCACTGTCAGCCTGGCAGTGGTCCCACTCACAATTGTCACGAACGTATTCGTGCCCCGCGCTCCGCTCATTTCCCTTTCCATTTTCCTAATATTTCTAATACATTTTTCTTTTCCTTTTCTGATCATTTCCAACTT
This sequence comes from Thereuonema tuberculata, assembly GCA_023159025.1. Classification (NCBI taxonomy): domain Eukaryota; kingdom Metazoa; phylum Arthropoda; class Chilopoda; order Scutigeromorpha; family Scutigeridae; genus Thereuonema; species Thereuonema tuberculata. The sequence continues at coordinate 9,856 of JAFIDM010034677.1, read as the reverse complement.
TACATATTTCTCTCTACGTTCTCAGTCCTGGCGCCTACAAGTCTGAAAGTCGCCGCCAACTCGGCACCAAGAAATCCTAGACAATGGCTTAACAACTTTGGGAGAGAGTCGTGAAACTTTCACCTAAACTTACGCAATATCCATCTTGCCATCGCATCCATTGTCTCGGGATCTAAGAGCTTGTTTACCGCCCTTCCCCTGTTTTAAACTGCTCTAGAAATGTTTTTATTTGGGGGGAACAAAGGGCCTGACTTCATAACAAAGAATGATCTGCCAGAAGCAACGGTGGGGACAGAAAGGTCTCACCACCCATCCCGAGAATATAATGCGGCCCCCGAGAGGAGTATCCGAGGAGTATCCGGAGAGCAGCGGCCGAGAGCAGGAAGCGAGGTTTGGGGAAGACGACACCGTCCCGCGGCAAGCGCGGCCAGTCGTCAAGAACCCCACCCGCTCCCGGCTTGCTCGGAGTCAACCCAGGACAAAACTCCAGCAAGCAGCGTTCGAGAAGGCCAGGCGCAGGTAAGACGGCCCGAAGTTCACGCGGCAAGCGTGCTCGGTCGTCGCAGAAAACCTGCCCGCTTTTCACTATTACCTGGAGCTCACCCCCTACAGGAGGTCGACGGCAGTGCAAGTGCGGAAGGCGAGCATCAGAGGAGACATCGCGGACCCGTGCAGAAATACGATTCCGCCAGTCTCCAACACAGCCGCCCGTCAATAATGGAGCTCGTCACTGTGCCACCCATGAGAACTTTATCATCCCAGGACTGTTCGTAACGGACTATTAGAGTGAATATGTGAAATATCTTATTTTACTTGTTATCTTGTATTTTTTCTATTAGTTTATTTTAATAATAAAATCTTTCATTTAACCCTTTGTCTGAGTTCTGCCCATTCTCTTTCATCTGAAAGGCGCGGGCCACTTGTCTCTAGGCTGGCTTTCCACGGCACCTCCCCCTTTTACCGTCCAAACACCTCATCCCCCACCTTGCACACCTCTCCCCCCTTGTCCCGTAGTCGTGGTTTGCTTAGGGATGCGTTAGATGGCGAGCGTCCCTAAAACAACATATAACACAATAAAGAACAAGAAAACAAATTGCTGCGTCTTCCGATAAATGTCGAGAACATACATCTTTGTGTGCCGATGATGGCTGTGATGTGACGCAGATAAAACTCATGCTTCGCAGTCTGCATTTGTATTGCTTAGACGATTGAACTATGAACTATATGTTAAACTCTATGTATCGCTTTGGCATTAAATAACTTTCCGAAAACTTAGTGTCTAACGCCTTCTATTTGCACCATTCTTTTCTATAAAATGTCGTTTCCTACTAATTCGGTGATGCTCTACAAATTTCTTATTAAATCTCTCATAGTTCCCGAGATAGAATTACTTACTTCCCCATTTTGCCACTAGAACCGCTGCCGTCCAGTCTCACCTGATAGCATGTGGTCGCTTTCTCATACCAATACCTTACTTCTCTAAGTCTAGCTATCTTCGTTCAAAATATATAAAGATAGGAATAAAGAAAAATTAATCAAGTCGAAGAAAACAGATAAATAAAAATATTAGCCTTAAAGAAAACAAAGAGAATAAATTTGTGAGTGGGTTATAAACTGATATTGTTAATGATTTTTATTTGTCTTACAAGGAGACGGCACATTCTGTATCTTTCAAGTGTAAGTGCCCAAAATGAAATACATACGAAGTACTTCAAAAATATATATAGGTATTGGGACCAACGCCCTACAGTTTTCGAGATATCGGCGTTATTTTCATTGATTTTCAAATATTGTCTTATTAGCTCACTGCTATCGAAAGCAAGGGACTGTTACCGTGGGCTAACTGTATTTCACTGGCCTGTAAAGCCAAGGGTCCGAAGTTCAAATCAGCTCCGGAATGGGATCTAATTTAATTTTTTTTTTTTAATTTCCTTTTATTTAATTTTTTTTTTTTCGGTTTTTTTTATAATTTTTTTTTTTGCCTTCTCTCTTTATGATAATGTAAGTTTTTTCTATTAAACCAATTTAAGATTAGAAGTAAATAAATAATATTCTCGTTAACTTTGGTTTTTAATTAATTAGTTATTTACAGTTGGCCAAACCAGAGGATGACTTTGACCTTGAACGAGACCCATGATCTCTTAATCATTCCAGGACTAAGAGAGAGATGATTAAAAATAGCGACTCTCCGACACAGAAAACCGTTGGAAGCAAAACAACGGAAGTTATTGCTAACGTTACTTCTTATGTCGAAAAGGCCTTATGACATGCTTACTTATGGCACATCAGAGAAATTGTTTTCGATCCCAGTGCCGTGAGTAAAAGACGAGACCTGAGTAAAAGAATCCCATCTTCGTCTTCGTGTTGTCGATCTCAGGAATGCAATTTCGTCAAAAAACCAATTGGGAAAGGTAGGAGACTGATTTTGAACGATTGAAACGAACGAATGAATAAAAATAAATTTTTGAAATTATATTTGATGAGAAATCAGAATAGTTCAAGAAAATAAATATCGTCTTTTTTCCGTAAACTTCAAACTCCCTAAATGTTCACTTTCCCGCCATAAACACTGACATATACAATCGATTCAAATTCTACTATTGCGACATCTGGTGGCCACGGTCGTTCTCTGGTTTGGCGGACTGTAATTAACTAAACTTTTTTTTCCTTATGCCCGGGTCACACCAGCCTATTTTTTTCAACATTGTTTTGCTACACTGAAATTCCCCCTTCCTTGCGTTCCACCGTCTCGACGAAATATGGTGAAACAGTGCATATAATTGGCAGAGCGCTAGCCAATCAGAGTTGAGCTTAAAAGATTTTGGCGGTTTCTCGAAAGCTACGAAAAGACGGCGATTAATCTTTTTTTAGAGGCTAAAATCGTGTTTCGGCAACGCAATTTAGGTAGAATTTGAAATGAATTTTAGTAAGCTGTCAATCTGTTCGAAAGTAATTGTAAATTTTATTCAAGCATCTCTATTATTTGCGAAAGCGAACTGAATTTCGGCTGAAAAGAGCGGGTATCCCACAAGCCCCTGCGGCCTTTCACACAGCTCAAGAAGAAATGCAATCTCTCTTTAAAAATTTGACATCTGCACATTTTGACGCATAGAATTAATTTATTTCAGTAAAAATATTGTTTATTTTCGAAAAATAATCTCCTCACTGTGATATTTAATTCCTAATAGCCTTCGGATTCACTCGATACGATAGCCAAAATGGCGCTGGTCGGCTCCTTCGGGCTCGTAGCTGGTCGGTTCTGATTGGAGCTCACTAATGAGCATCACTGAAAACAAGGTTGTATTTACAACCGTTCACAAATTTTTTCAGTGATGGAATCAGTGTTGAAAATGGTCAACACAGGCAAATCACACGATCGTAGACCTGAAAGATAGGGCCAACGATTGAAAACAATGATGAAAAATAGGCTGGTGTGATCCGGGCATTATCATGTTGTGATGATGCTCTTTTACTGTTTATATTTAAAATTATTTTAGTTGTGCTTTTATTTAAGTTTTTATGTAAGAGTTTTAAATACTTCACTAACTGAATTTTTTCTTATTATAAAAAAAAAACAAAGTTAGTATTTTCGTTAATTTTGGTTTTTAATTAGAGGTACTTTACATCAGAAAAATAAAGTAAAACTTATACTGTATATAATTACTTATTCCCTAAATTATGGATATCACAATGACATTATATAGTAAAGTTAAGAAAGAAATATCAGAGTTAAAGAAACTAGAAATCATTAACTTTTATGAATATCAAAATATGATAAGTGACATGACAAACATTCCAAGGTTTGAAGCCAAAGTGAAAATACACAAGGATAATTACCCCATTAGACCTATCATCAACTCTTATGGTTCTCCTCTCCATAATTTAGGGCAATTTCTTAATTCTATTCTTAAAGAAATTGTTTTAGATAGACCAGAGATAATTTTAAAGAATTCTAAAGATCTTACCAATAGAATTAAAGCTTACAGATCAAGTTGTAAAAATAAGAATTTTAAGTTATATAGTATGGATAAAGAATCAATGTATACCAACATCCCTGTAGAAGAGGTATTGAATGTGGTCAGTTCAAAGTTTTCCAACAATATCAAAGATAAGTTTAAGATTACAAAGGGACATTTCATGCAATTACTTAACTTGATTTGTAACAATAAATATTTCAAATTTGAAAGTAATATGTATGAACAAGTTAAGGGTTTTCCAATGGGAAGCCCAATTTCAGGCACAATGTGCAATATTTTCTTAAATTGGATGGAAGATAATTACATTCTAAAATGGAAGGAATCTAAATTTTATTACACAAGATATGTAAACGATATTTTTATAATATGGGAGGGTACAGAGAGACAATTCTCTAGATTCCTGAATTATGTTAATAGTTTTCGTAAAGAGATTAATTTTAAAATTGAAAAGGAATGTGATAACAAAATAATTTTCCTGGATTTATTGATTAAGAAAGCTGAGTTTGGTATTACTTATGAACAATATGTTAAACCTTATCAGAGTAATCATCTACTAAATTATAATTCAAACCACAAAATTTCAACCAAAAAGGAAATAATTTACAAAAACCTAAGAAGGATCGTCAACAACACAGAAAGTAAGAAAGAATGGCATCACAAGATTTTGAGTTTAAAGGAACGTCTTACCTTAAATGAATACCCTATGAACTTTATAAATAACTCTGTTAGAGAATTTTTCAAGAAGATAAACATTATTAAAGATGGGAATGTCTCCAAAGATAAAGGTTTTAGAACAGTAAAATTACCAATAGGATTGAAAATCAACAGGAACATCAAAGAAGTTTGTAAGAATAATAATGTTAATTTGGTTTTTTACAAAGACAACATTTTATTTAAGGAAAGATTAATTGAAAAGAAGATATTACATAAGATGGGTGTTGTTCACTTATTACGTTGTAGAGACTGCAAAGAGGACGAGATAGGGGACTGTATTGGAATTACAGGTCAGACTCTAAAAGAGAGGCTTAATGAACATGTCAAAGCATACGAAAATAACCACACGAATCTATCTGACTGGGCTGAGCACTGCTCAAATTTTAGTCATAACCCAGATCCTTTAGTATATGTAATTTTTGAATCTACGGATAGACATATGAGGGAAATTTTAGAATCGTGCACGATAAATTGTTGCAAATGTATCAATAAAAACAAATATCTTAGAGTTAATGAAATTACATTAGGCTTTTTTAGAAAATTTTTAAAGAAAAATAAAGAGATTAAATGAAATTGTAAAGTTTAATTAATGATCACATTTTCCCAACAATGATTTGTTTTTCCCAATAAATATCTATTGTTTAGTTGTTAATTATAGTTTATTTTGTAACATAGACACGATATAGTGTGAAGACTGATTGTTATATTTTTTTTGTAATATTTGGAGAGAGGTAAAGATTCTTTCCTCTCTTATTTATTTTGTATATTTTTAGTTTCTTTACATTTGAGACCTCGAAAAACTCTATCAGTTCCATTGACGAAATATTGGTCATTTCAGTTATTTGTTTTGAAATAAAGTAAGCATTTAATATTCTACCTAGTTTTACTTTATTGTAGCTTTTACTACATATGCTCCTTATCCATCCACTTAGTTTATTTGCTTTAGCTATTGTGTTGTTTATATGCTTTTTAAAGATTTGTCTCTCATTTGTTATTAATATTTCTAGGTATTGATATTCATTGGTTTCTTTAATTTCCCGATTATTAATTTGCCAGTAGTTTTTCTCAACAACATTAAAATTTATTACTTCGCTTTTGTTGCAATTGAATTCCATTTGAAAATCTTTTGCGAAGCTTCCTGCCATATTTAGTAGGCTCTGTAAATCCTTTTTATTATCTGAGAATAGAACAATGTCATCCGCAAATAAGCCTCGCAGGGTTTCTGTAGTTTGGATGGAGTCAGTGACAGCAAAGTAATACTAAATCAAAGAATAGGTACTTACCTTCAAATCCAAGCACTAAGACATTCCATAACCTAACCTCAACCTTAGGACTTACAATAATTGGAGTCTGACACCCAATAAAGGAAAGTGCATTCAACAGGAGAAAAACAATCGTGTTTGACACAGCGTGCTCAACAGTGTGAACAATTGTGTGTATTATCTTCATGTGTGCATCGATTTGAACAATCGCTTATTGATTACCCTTGGTGATTCGAGTTGTGTTTTTAGGTTAAGAAACTCATCGTAGTTTTTTTCTGTCCGGCAATGAGTGTTTCTCTTGGTGACCAGTGCGTAGCCGAGATTCATGGCAGAATTAAGTGAATTTTGCCATAGGTTTACGAAAAGCTGAAGTGCCAAATCAGCTAATCAACGGTTGTGTTTAGTGAATATCCGTGAAATACTCAGTTTATGCAGCCAAGAAACTACGCCAGTGTTATTGTGTTGTGCATGGCCAAGTGCCAAATTGGATTCCATTTGAATCACATATGTGGTCTTAAGTTTTAGTGTTCCGAATCAAGCGATTCAAAGAGCATACGACGAGAGAATCTATCGTCATCAGCAGCGAGGATCGTGAGTATAAAACTCTTTTTTCTTCACACACACAAGACACACACAACCCGATATTGAGCCGAACAAGCAAACAAAGTCATGGGAGACTATCTACTTAAAGTTAATTGGGAATTACTGATTCGATAATTCCACATTGAACAGCTACAGCTAACGATACACAAGGGATCATTGAAAGTTAAGGATGACAAAGTTTACAAACTTTAGGCGTAGATAGAACATTAATCCAACGGGGTTAGCTATTTTAGTAACTAGTTCATGTACTAAAGCTAAAGCTTATAACGAAAGCCAAACTGTGTCAATAATTCAAAGCTTTAGCCTGAAGAGGCAGTTGTATTATTTTAGTGCATTTAACATTAATTAAATGTTTTTGCAGTAGATCTGAATTTGTTCATCTCTTTCTTTTTAGAGCCTTTTAATTTTAAGTTCGGGGATTAAGCGAAGTAACTCTGACTAGGGAATCTGATTAGACGTAATCATTTTCTTATTTATTACCACAGTTTCATTCCCAACTGGGATACCCAAGTTGTTCTTTTCGAGTCTAAACGTTAATTCACTCATTATTATGTTGAATAGTTTAGGTGACAAAGTACACCCTTATTTCATTCCTTTTTCCGATTTTATCCAATTTGATTCCCAATTATGGAGTATGTATTTCAACTTGCTGTCTTTACAAATATTTTGAATCAATCTGATAAATTTGCCATCAAGATTTTTCTTTTGTAATATGTTCCATGAACCGTATCATAAGCTTTTTTGATATCCAAGAAGGCAATATAAAGCGGTTTTTTTGAATTTTTATATTTATCTATGATTTCAGTGAGTACAAATGAATTGTCTGAAGCTCTTCTATCTTTTCTGAATCCATTCTGTAATTCTCCTAATATGTTGTTGTTTTCCATTATTGTATCCAATCTGTTGGTTAGTATTTTGGTGAACAGTTTACAGAGATTACTAATGATCGTTATAGGTCTGTAGTTTTCCAATTTTTCCAGTTCTTTTTTTGTCCTTTATGGATTAATTTTACTTCGCTTTCTTTCCCTTCCAGTGGAATGATTTCTGTTTCTATTATTTTGTTATATAATATTTTAATCCATTTGTTTAGTTTTTCTCCTCCATATTTAATGAATTCATTAGCTATTAGGTCTAGCCCAGTTGCTTTATTGTTTTTTATATCTTTTGTTTTGTTCTAACTCTTTTATACTTATTTTTGAGGTTATTTTATACCTTTTTTAATTTTTTGATCATTTTTTATTATTGGAGTTTATGAGAGCCTTCAGCGCTTTTGCGCATGCGTCAGGTCTCCTGTGATTTCTTCCAAATAGGGGTGAGGAAGATGGGATGTTTACTTTTTATAGTGTTAGTTTACTAGTAGCTGGGTTCTATTTGCGCTTTTCGGGAATGAATTATGGAAAAAATAAATACTATTGCAAAAATAACAGGTACTAAAAGAAAAACAGGTCTTAAGAAAGTGCCCATCTCAGCGCATCACCCTTTTGCGGGGTAGAATCGTCTGTGTTGTCGTGGTTCTCGCTTTTCGAAACGGACAATACCTTGCTGCTTTCATAACATCCTCAAAACACAACTCAACGACAGAAATAAAGTTAAAGCCATCAACACTTTGCCGACCCTACACTAACATATTCCTTCGGCATAATTCCATGGACTAACACTGAACTCGAAGCACTACAACGCACAACACGCACTACATTCACGAAACACAACATGCACCACCCAAGTCCGCCACGAAAAGAATGACTCTTCCCCGCAAGTAGGGAGGCCGAGGACCTCATCACCCTACACGAAAAACAAGTACATATTTAGGGAACATTTCCACCAAAGAGCACAACACTCCTCACTCCACTCAGCCATAGTCAAGGCTGACATACACCTCACACCCCTGGACCTCGAAAACCCTTCTCTAATACTCACCAACCCCCGACACCCATATTCAGCAGCTGCGTGAATCATGGGCTCGCAAGGAACTCCACGGCAGATATCGCCACGACCTCAGCCAGCCTCTTGTCGATACGGAAGCGTCAAACAGATGGCTGACAATTGGTGAGCTGTTTGGGGAGACCGTAGGGTTCATGACCGCGATACAGGACCAAGTCATCCCAACACGCAACTACAAGAAATACATCCTACATGACGCAAACACGCACGACGACAGATGCAGGAAATGTCAACTACGCATGAGACGATCGACCACATAATATCAGGCTGCCCCTTCTCTCCCAAACAGATTACCGCCACCGACACAATCAGGTAGCGTCGATCGTTCATCAACAGCTAGCACACAAACACTCACTTATTAAGAACACAGTCCCGTACTACACCACAAATCGTATTAGAGTCACCCTCATATAAGCTGTACTGGGACCGCCCCATTCACACAGACAAAACCATACATCACAACAGACCTGACATCACACTTGTTGATTAGGTCAATAAACAGGCCTATCTCATTGATATTGCAGCAAGAACATGCAGAAAACTCACACAGACAAGATCAGTAAATACACCGATCTAGCACACGAGCTCCAGAAGCAGTGGAGGCAGGATCGAGTACGTGTTGTACCCCTCGTCCTGTCCGCCACTGGTCTGGTGTCTCACACATTGCACCACACACATTGCACCACATTGCCTCAGCACACTAGGACTTCATAAAAACACTTATGCACAACTCCAGAAGACTGTGGTACTCAACACAATACACATAGTTAGGAAATTTATGGTCACAACCACACATCTCTAACAATCCTAACAGTTCTTCAACACTTTTTTTACATAAATAAACTATTCTTCAGCCATTATAAATAATTCTTGTAATAATAACTTCTTTAAAACTCCATTACATCAATCATGGCGATATTTCGTGTGCCTCACCGGCTGCACTTTAAAAGAACTTTTATTACACTTGGCAACATATGCTTTGGTTCTTGACTCACCACGTTGTCTTTGCTGAGAAACGCAAAAATTGAAACATTTACATAAAAAGTTAAAGTTAAAGTTTCTTCCTTCGATAGGCCATGGCTGGCCTGTGGGATCGCGGGAGGTCAGGCTCCCGCAGCTCGACCAACGGGACGAAGTTAGGGCCGGGGGGTCAGCCCGACGCCCGCCCGCCTTTAACTCCCGGGAAAGAAACCCGGTACCCATTCTACAGAGGGCTGGGTAGACCCTAGAACCCGCATTTACATAATAATAATTATATTTACAAATTTTTTAGCATTGTTAAAAATTTTAATATTTAAAACTGGCAATATAGGAAAAATATATTATTTTTGAATTTGATTAGAACGATTAAACATTTTA
>JAFIDM010034676.1:0-10559 GCA_023159025.1 Thereuonema tuberculata | reverse complement strand
AAGTTAGAGCCATTATCATTGTAGTAGTAAACACAGTCAGCCTATTAGTGATCTTTTAGGTGATGTGAAGTTAGAGCCATTAACATTGTAGTAGTAAACACAGTCAGCCTATTAATGATCTTTTAGGTGATGTGAGGTTTGTGCCATTATCATTAGAGGTCAGAAGACATGGAAGAAATGTAAAAAAATCAGAAGATTCAAGGGTCTTCAAGAAAAGGCAAAAAAGAAGACTGGAGCAAAATGGACGGAAGAAAGAAGAAAACAACATGGAGAAAGAATGCAGAGTAATGGAAGAGAAGAAAGAAGGGTTGCTGTCAAAAAGGTCCTTTTCAGGACCAAAAATTTATATGAAAGAGAAACCATTTTGATGATTATTTAAATAAAGTAAAAAAAAAAAAAATTTTTCTAGGTATGGAAGACATCATCAAGAAATTTGTGATTATTGTTGTATCACTCTTTTTAAGAAGATATGGCCAGTACATAGATTATATTTCCTCATTTATTTTCATGAATTATTTGATATTAACGTAAAAATAATAAAATGTTCTCGTGCGTACTGAAAAAGAATTTTCTTAATAACTATACCTGTACTGGAATCACATTCATTTGTAAAGGAGAAAGGTAAGTTTTACTGTTAAGAAACCTCAGTATTGAAATCTCAGTATTTAATAATCATTTTATAAGTCAAAAATTAACTAAATTGCACTATATATATATTAATTTGTATATGCATATAAAATATAATTTTTGAACAGTAGATTTCGTGTAATTGCTGGTCAGTGGTTTATTAATTAGACGAAAAATAATACTAAATAAATAACAGTAATTTGAATAAAAATTTTACGTGCACTGTGTTTTGTTGAAATCATTACTAAAATGATGCTACCAAAATCAACATGCTATTATTATTATTATTACTATTTTTTATAAAGATACTGTTATATCTATGAACATCATGCTCTTAACAAAATGATTAATATTGTTTCATATCCATAGCATGAAAAGTAATGCAATTTTCTGGACTTAATTATGTTTCTTACACAACATATTTTAATTTTTTTTTTTGGAAAATTCACTAAAAAAGTTCAGAACTATAACTTAAAAATTTTAAACTGAAATTCTCAACATATATTACATGAATATATACCTAAGTTGCATCTGTGTGTAATAATTTGTTAGTGAATATGAGCAGGATGAATTTAGCTGTAAGTTATCTTTTCTATATTTTAATAATATAAATATCTTTAAAATATTTTTTTTTTTAAATAATAAATTTTATGTTTATAAAATTTATTAAAAAAAAAATAACTAAGTAATTACTAAAATAAAACGAATCGTTTGGCCTTTTCAAGTTTTATTAAATAAAAATAATAATAAGTATTAACTGTAAATACTTAATAGATAAGTAAAATTTATGAAAATCAATTGAAAACTATTTTAGTCTAAGTTTCATATTTTTAATTAGCTTAATCAAAAAGTCAGTGTATTATCTGTGACGAGTCTGAAGCTTCAAGGCAATGAAATTCGCTCGGACTCAATGGGGTCACGTGACTCAAAAAAATGACGTCAGCAACTCGGCCTGTTGTTTCTCGTCGGCCTCGTTGGCTAACGCAATGACGTCACATGGATGCAAGGTTGGATTGCAGAACACTCGGATTTTTAGTGAAATATTCAATAACTATTAGTAACTCAAATTAAAAGTTTTGAAGTATTTAAATTTTCTCCCGATTTAAATATTATTTTTTGTCTGTCACTTACGATAATTTAGAAAAAAACTGGAAAAAATATTAAGATAAAATGACTTAATTTTCTTTTCATCTCTAACGGTAACACAAATTTACTTTCCTTAAAAAATATCTTTGTAAATTTTCATGCATTTAAAAGAGAAGGATTTCATTGACAAAATATAGTATCTCATTAAGAAAAAGCTTGCACTGTTAGAAAGTTCTTATTTACTGTCCAGTTGTGATTTTTTCTTGATTTTTGAATTATGAGCGACGTAGTTTTGCTCTTTTGTTTTTCAATTTCTTTGCTAGCATTACATTTCTTTAATTTTCATTGGTCTTTATTGAAAACGAAGTCAATATATTTAAAAGTAATTTTATTTTGTAATATTTGATGAAAATAACAATGAAATGTATAATTTCTGTCTCAGTATTTCTTTGAAAAGTTCCTTTTTTCGATTTATTTCTTTATTTTGGTATCGCTTATAAATGCAAAATTTCAAATATTATTTCGCTAATTTATGAAATATTTTTGAAAAAAAACAAAGTATTCATTAATTGAATAGAAGAGAATTTCCAAGTTGCAACGATTTGACGTCATACTCAAATAGAAAATATCGCATTGTCAACTACGCAGCGATTTGCACCCCCCCCCCACCTGGTTCAAATGGTTCTCTTTTGTTTCAAGTCTTTTCATTGGTCGACTGTATACTGCCTTCCCGCTTTTAAGAAAGATATAATTCAGTTCATTTATATAGCAATAGCATTTATAAATGCTGCTATATTTATCAATATAGCAGCATTTTTTTTTTTTAATTATGAGTAAAACTGCCTTTTTTTTTTAATTATGTAAATGAACGACACGTGATTCACACTGATAGTTTTTTCTTCTTTAAGTAACAACACAAAAACACAAGTATTAAATCTAAAAGATTACTGTAATTTTTAATTACAGATGAGATTTGTACAGCTGGAATGTTTCGATACCAAACAATGATAAAGAATTCAAATTATTTCTATAGTTAGAAAGTTCCAGTCTCTTGGCAAACTTCTGCTTCGTGCTGGGCTATTCAAAATCCATTCAGGAAATCTAATCTCTCTTACTTTAATATAGTTATAATTATCCACTTGATAAATTACTTCCAAATAATAATTTAATTACTTCTAAATAAATCGCACACTAATAGAAATATTTCTTCTTCTAAATACTGAAACGTTCACTTTATAATAATTCACTTTTGAAGAAATAATCTTGGCGAACTAAACTTTTCCGTCGCACTTAAATATTTAATGCTGTTCCACATTTATTAATCACTTGAATAAATCATTTAGATTCTTCCCTTGAATCACTACTAATTTACTTTCATTAATTCAATAATTATTTCACAGAATCATTAACTTCACGTTGAACACACTAATTTTCCGTATCACTTAATTTCATGTTTTCACAATTCCTCCTAGGCACAATATTAACTTTGAAGCTGACTCTTCCCTCAAAATAAAGAATTGTAAAACATACTTACAGTAAACTCGTCTAATGGCTTTTCTCCCTTGGTGAATTTCTTGATGAATTCCAGTCGACGAATGGCTTTTTCACGTGTGTAATTCTGCGTTGACTCGACGATAATATTTGCCACTCACTGCGTTGAAAGGGGTTCCTTCAATATGTCCGCTGGAGTCCCGTGACTCGTAATTCATATGACTTGAATCTTGCAGGCTTCTCTTTTCTTCCCAACATTCAATGCGCGTAGATTTGACGTAATCTTCGTTTCTGTCGTCTGCTATGGTGAATACAGTTGACTTCAGTCTTCCAGTAATTCGATATTGAATTATATTTGATAATTCTATTTCTCTTCCTTTCAATAACGGCTATTTTCTTAAAAGAATACTTGCGGGAATAACCATTCTCATGCCGAAAACCATTTTGTCTTTGTTAGGAGCCGGTCTTCTCATTTCTCGCAGACTCGGAGCTACTATCATCCGGGTAATCACAGGAGCTCTCCTTGCTCGTTCTTTCGATGTTTCTTGTAGCTTTCACTCCAGAATTCTTCTATGACTCCTCTAGTCAAACGTTTACAAAATAAATACTGACGATTGTTCAGGAATGCGCTTATGACGTCTGTGTTACTTTTCTCTGCTACAGCCTTGTGTTTTCTCATCTGACAATCTTGTGGCTACACTTGGGCATACTCTAGTGCCAAGACTAATGTGCATATTCTCGTGCCAAGTCTTTTGCCTACTTTTGCTCATATTGTGCCATGTGCTCACTGTGCTCCGAGCGAACACGATCAGCAGATTTTTTCAAAAAATCGGCTGACGTCATCTATCATATCTATGCAAATTTTTCTTTAAATTTGCCAATAAAAATAATAATAATATTTAAAATATGTTTCAAGCCACATAAAAATAATAAACTAAAATAATTTTGTTAAATTTATTTTAATTAAAAGAAATTTCGGAAGATTCCATCTTCAGTAAAATAAAAAAGAGAACATTATAGTTAGTGAAATAGAAATGTCTATTAAAATCTAAAAAGTCTGTTTCAATAAATAAAATAGATATATACAAGGTTTTTCTCAATTCATAGAACAAACGTTAAGGGGTGGTACACTAAAATAAATAAAGTATGTCCGCAATTGTTGCATTTCCATTCTACGACACGTTGAGGATCGTCCCAACAAAAGCAGTAGAGGTGTGGGAAAAATGGGAAGCAAATCACCACATGGGGAATTTTGCACCAGGAGCAATTACACCCATTCCATTTACAGTGAATTCACGCATTGAACGCTGAGGATTATCCACGGCGCGTAGACTTCTGCCGCTGGTTTATGTAACAGAGTTCAGTGCACTCGAATTTTCCGGCATGTGCTCTTCACAGATGAAATATTGTTTACATGTGAGGAAGTGTTTAATGTGCACAATGCTCACATCTGGACAAAGGCAAATCCACACGCTACAAGGCCTCACACTTACCAGCAATGAACTCTCTCATTCTTTGGGCGGGTAACGTCAACGACCAAACAGCGCCTTCTACCATGAAAATGCGACAGTTGCGGGCATACATTGTTTGACAAAAATGTTTGTTGGAGTGTGCCCTACCACTCCTTAAAGTTTAAATATATATTTTTGTTTTTATTTTATTTTTGAGTGATGGCCTACCATAAGACATAGTGTAGTGATAGTTACAGTAATAACGAAATGACGAAATTTAAAAAAAAAAAATATCCGAAATATACAGTATATCCCAAATCCAAACCTTAAAGTGTTGTTATCACAATTAATCAACGCTAATTTCAAAGAAACATTAAAACTTTCATCAATAACTATGTGTAAACTACGTATTATCTATCTAAACTACTATGTCTGGATCTTACCATGCGAGATTCTCGAAGATAGGGGAACAATTATACCTTATTTAAGTACCATATATATTGCTTTCTTTTTACTAAAACATTATTTCAGATAGCTATTCAATTTTTTCTATATACTTCTCTATTCAAATTTCGTTGAACGATGAATTTCGGGCTATAAAATTAAAACCAATATCAGTAAATGGATTTCTCAAATCAAATACACTTGATACTGTAATACAAAACATCTCTACATCTACTACACTTTTCATTTAACAATATTCCTGAATATTTTATTTTCTTTCTCTTTTATTCAAAATTCATTGTAAAACGTTGACTATTGGTCATTCATTATATATCGTCTACAAATTAACTACATCATCATAAAGCATCATTTTATCAAGATTGCTGGTTGAAATAGAATTGATTGTAGCACGAGCAGTGAAAAGAAACCCAGATGCACGCCTACAAAAAATGAAATGAGGCTGGACAGTTATTACTCACAGACAATTATTGACTTTTTTACGAATCATATAATTACCAAACGCTAATCTTTGCTTAAATCAGTAAAAAATAAAAGCTACATCCATCTAAGAGACGTTGAATGGAATTGAAATAAAGATGGCGTCTCTACAAGAAGGTGAAATGAATGGAATAGAAACAAAGCGAAAAAATCCTTGCCCAGGACCAAATTTACTGTTTGATACAGTCGTTGCAAGTTGGACTGAAGATGAGGTAATGGAGTTTGTAAGTTCAAGTTACAGTTTCTGCTTAAGAAGATTGGCTGATTAGTTTAATATAAGACGGCCAGTATTTAATATCAGAATTTTCTGCCTTTTAATGAGACGCCTTTTAAGAATGGATAGTATATTCCATTTGATGTTACTGCTGAGTTGAAATAACACAGAAAGCTTTAATGAAAAGGATAATATAATAAAGGCTATTCAGTACTAAACATTGAATAGTTAGTTTTCTGAGTTTTACTACGCTTTTGCTAATTTCGAAATTTTTGTGTTTTTTTTTAGGCTTCTTTACAGAGATTAGCAAGAGAAGCCTTTTATCCCGCTCTGTTTGTCCCTCCGTCGCGAGAAATTCATATCTCAGAAACGACCTATGAGACATGACCTCGTCAAAATGGTCTTTCCATGTCTAGCTCATAGCCATTCAGAACTCGTTTCTAGCATCTGTGCTTCTCAAGTTAGAGGTCACCTCTAGAATTTGATCTTAATTTGTAAGTTTTATTAAAGTCTGGTATATTATAAAAATTTATTTCTGCATGTTTTACATTGACTTTAACCAGAATTATTAGAAGAATCAGTTATATCAAGCCAATTTTATTTTTCTCTTCTTGAATGAAATCTTACAATGATTGATCTATTTTTATCATCATGAGATCTCCCAAATCTACAGAGAGCAGAAACAGAAATGTACTTTTCTGTGGGTTTTGAATTTGTAAAGTTTCCGAGATTTCAACGTCCATTCTGTATAGAAGCTGTGGGACATTATGCGATCGCTATTAAGATTACTGCTCTTACCATGTTTAAGTAACTCATATAAGATAACATAATTCATATAAGACAGACTGTTAGTCCCATGTCTCATCAATCGCTTACAGCATCAACAAATGGCCAACGGTGGGTCTTCCACTGTTTTTATTTTCATTTCGAAAATTCGATGGAAATTTTGGTCGAAAAGCATCATTTAAGAACGTTTGAAAATGTTTTTGCAATTTTTCCCTTTTAATTTAGGCATGAAGTATTATTTTTCTAATTGAAAAATTCTGAATGTTCATAAAAATTTGAATTAAAGACTGAAATTATAAATAGTTTTTACGTGCGGTTTAAAATTAACTAAATGCGGACCTTAAAAGCACAAATACAAAGATAAAAAAACAAAATAGTACGACGTACGTTTCGAATCCTCGTCTGTTGTGAGGATTCTTATCAAGTATCCCCCCCCCCCCTTTGTTAAAAGCAATCTTCCTTGAACGGATCGTGATTGTGAGTAAGGAAACAAGGAAACAAAATAAGGAAACAAAATATCAATTTAAGGTAGAAAATGAATTGTCATATATTTTTTGGTCAAATAAAGGACTGAGACAGGGGGGGGGTCCACTCAGCCCTTTACTATATATATAGAAGGTTTAGAAAAGAAATTGAAGGAGGCAAGTACCGGAGCTGTTAAGATGTGGCAATGTAACATAAGATATCTTGCTTACGCCGATGATATTGTAATAATATCAAATATTATTATAGACATGCAGGAGAAGATAAATGTTGCGGCAAAATTCTTGAAGGGAATAAAATTAGAAATTAATTAGCAAAAAACAAAAAATGTTTATTTTTAAAAATGGGGGGAAAAAAGCAGAAAATGAAGAATGGTTCTGGGAGGGAAAGGTAATTGAAACAGTAAATGAGTATAACTATCTAGGTTATTGGATGAATGGATGCAATAGCCCAATAAGTCAGATAAAAAATTTAAGTAATAAAGGTATATTAGAGGCAGTGGAAACTAGTAAAATAATCAAACCGACGGTAATAGGCTCGCCTAAGACGCATCTGTGGCTCTTTGATAAATTTGCTAAAAGCTCCATGATATATGGGGCAGAAATTTGTGGATGGGCAAAAAGAGGGGAATTAGAAAAAAATACAGTAGAACCCAGATTATCCGCGAGCGAATGATCCACGAGTGCGGCGAAAATTTTTTTTAATTGCGAACCTCGAAAAAAAAAAAAAAAACAATTTTAAGCCAAGCTAACAACAGGGAAAATACAATAGGCCCTACAGTGCGAAGGTAAAAAAATACTGACAGGTTTATTGTGCATCCTATAGACCTTCTCGAAATTTGTAGATGCAAACGTAGAGCAAGGGTTTCTGATTTAGTGTACATATTTTAAAAGTATTACATATTATGTTTTTTGTACAATAAAACTTAGTTTCTAATGGTGAAATAATTTTTTTCGAGTTTACACCTCATTTTTAGTCTATTTTGGGTTATCCGCGATTTTCGTTATCTACGAAGCCCTTGCCACCCAATTCCGCTGATAATCGGGGCTCTACTATACAAAAAGAAATATCAAAATTCTTATAGGATTAAATTGGAATATCCCAACTTATAATTTGAGAATAGAAATTGGTTTTTAAGAAATGTTTACCCTTCCATTGAAAAAAGCTGTAAATTAAATTAGGAAGATTTTTGAGATGGAAGATTACAGGTTTCCAAAAGAGTTTTGGATTCAAATGGAAAATAATAGAGTAAATGGATTAAGAAATAAATGGAGAGATGAAATTTCAAAATGTTTAAATAGTATCGATCTGTCAGATGAGAGGATGGAGGAAAATTTTAGGTTTGGAAATAAAAAGTTATTTAAACAAATAAAACAAAGAATGATGAATAACCAGTAGGAAGAATTGAGGCATAAAATAATAGCGTCCACTTATTAGGTTTGGTTTAAAAATATTTACAAGAATAATAGAATGAAATTTATCTCAATGGAACTGATAAATGGTGGATAAAAAAGATATATTTGAAAATAAGATGTTGAAATTATAATAATTAGAATATGTATAACAGAAAAGAAGAAAATATATGTAAATTTTATAATATAGGAAAATTAACATTGGAACCTATTATTTTATGGTGTGAAAGTTTTAAAATAGAAAGAGATAAATGGTTAAAAGTGAAAAAGGAACATACAGAGAAAGAGATAATAGTAAAAATGTTATATGAAGGGAAATGTAATATAAATTTATGTATGGTTATAAATAAGGTAATGGAGAAGTGGTCTGATATAATAAGAAATACAGAGGTAATTATGTTAAAAAAAGAAAAAAAAAAAAAAAAGAGGCGTCCTCCCCACCCCTTGTGAAGGCGGTAGCCCGTACAGGGGTTTAATTAATTAGAACTGTTGTATATCACTAATATTATAAGCATTATTATTGTTTAGTATTGGGTATAAAATCACCGAATGAAATGTATTCAATATAAAATGTGTAAATAAATATTTAAATAAATCTTATTATATGTAATTGGTTTAGTAGCAATTTGAATAAATCTTAGCATCCCGAAAATTTGAAAATGAATTTATTTTTTTATTCACTTCCCCAAAATAAAATCCATTATACTCCCCTGATTCGCACTATAAATAAATAAACTGTAAAATGGAAAAAAAAAAATAGCATGATTTCTAAAGAATCTGAGAATTTAGGACGTGAGAAAAGAAAATCGTTTTTCTTCAAAGTTTATTGAAGAATTTATTTTTCTCTCTGGTAAATACACAAAAGTAATTTAAAATGATTTTGTTATTTCGATGTAATTATCGAAAATTACTTCGATGTATATCACAGAAAAGTAAAAAATTATTTTGTCATGATTACGACGCGGAGCTAGCTAACCCAGTCATTTCTGGCGAGATAGTTTCAGTACATTCCTGATAAAAAAATTACCTTCCACTGTTTTTATTTTTATTTCGAAAATTCGGTGGAAATTTAACGTCAAACAGCATCATTTACGAACGTTTGACAATGTAATTGCAATTTTCCCTTTTAATTTAGGCATGAAATATTATTGTTTTAATTGAAAAATTCTGCATGTTTATAAAAATTTGAATTAAAGACTGAAATGCTTGAATGGGCAAAAATGCAAATTTCGTAAAAACTAAGCAAAATCTTTTATAACTACCTTAGAAAACAACCAGTTAAGGAAAGAATGAATATAGATATTGATTAGTTACAACTTACGAAAGTATACGTATTTTGTAAGGAATTGAAAATGAAATGAAAAAGAAAATGCTTATATGTTTATTAATTATTAATTTTATAATTTAGAATCGCTCTCTTCTCACTTAGTTATTTATAACAATTTTGACGGAATCTTTGGGTAATTCTCGTGACTTTCAAGTAAAGAATATCAAATAAAAATAAAAGAGCAAATTGTTATATTTTAAATTTTAGAAGTTTAAGGAAAATCTTGAGTATGTAAAATAACATATACAAAACATCATTAATAATGTTGATATTATAATACTTGTTGAAATTAATGTAAATTTAGGAGAACCAGAACTGTTATCAACTTATAGGTTTTAATATGATTTATAAAGTACGAGAAAACAAAAAAGATATTGATTAAGTTAAAGACAAAAAGTTATTGGTTTACTATGAAAAAACGTATGTTATAAAAGAATATTGATACAATTACTCGTGAAAATCTAACATGCACTGTAAGTAATAATACAAATGATTTTGAAATAACTTTATTAGCTATTTTCAAACCACCTAATATTAATAAAAAAGATTTCTTAATTGAATTGCAAAATATTTTAAACGATCTTATTTGGAACCTTGGAATGAATTCAAGGTGCTGAAGATATTTTAACAAACCAAAATGAGAAACAAGAGCAGCACACGAGTAAATAACGAAACGGCCGTTTCCAATTCCTTTCGATAATCCAATCAGAAAGGCATTTATTTACTCGTGTGCTGCTCTT